>CM060962.1:105896911-105929411 GCA_030765045.1 Tenodera sinensis
AAGAAGGGAGGAAGGAAGGAAGGAGGAAAGGATGAAAAGAGGAAATGAGGAAAGGAGGAAAGAAGGAAAGAAAGAGAGGAGAGCAGCATTACTCTGAAACAAAATGTTCCATTAATACCAAGGTTGGTACTTCAGTTCATGTACCAAAGATACGACATAAAAATTTTCAAGAAAATCCCTCACCCCAAGCTAACCGAGCGAGATGGCTCCGCGATAACGTGTGAGGCTCGCATTCGGGAGGTCGTGAGTTCGATTCCCGCGGCCGACCTACCTGACCCACGAGTTTTTTCGGGGTTTTACTGGGCGCCAAGCAAATGCTGGGTGGTTACTTTCATCCCCCGCATTTCCTCTCCCTCCATTTCACTTCACTAATCATTACATTCATCCTTTCATCCGTTTGGTCTATTTCAGGGTCGAACGTGTCAGTGGGAGTTTGGGTGCAGCATGGTGGGATGAAGTGCTCTGAGTGTCTCCTTCCCTGTCACGGCAGCCAGGCTCCGGATCGTGTCCACACCGAGGCACCTGAGCCACGGAGGGGCCCCTGCAGGTGGTGCTCTGCGCAAACCGTTGGGACCGGTGTACTGGCTGGTGTCCGGGGGTTTCTAACTGGGAAAATGTAGGGACTCTGCCCTTTTCTGTGGCTGCTCTCCTGTAGTCTGGCCGCCTTCTGTCTCCTCTCGCCTCACCCCTGCCTCCCAGGGGCGCCCCTTTGGGGCACAGGCACAAAAGATCTCTGAGGTCGAAGTGCCCATGTCCCCCTGCGCGTCTGTCCTCCCTTCTCCCTACTTCCCACCCCAAGCTACACTTTACATCAAAAATATTCCATATTTTTTATTTTCTCGAAAGTAACTGACAAGTTTGATTAAAATACAAACACAAAGTGTTTAAGTTGTTTACATGACTATAAAATGTGTATCTTGAATTTTCTGCGAATGGCCCGTGAAATAGTTTTGTATAATTTTGTATAAGGGGTAAATCACAAGAAATAGACAAAAACATATTATACAAAAATTTGGATTTCTTTAAAAAGCGCAATTTGTCATTTATCGTTTTGCCCCTTTTTTGCAGTAGCCATTTCTGTGATATTCGTTATTATTTATTTTAATTTTTTTTAATACATTGTCATTTGAAATCGTTCCCAGCTGTCTAGAGGTAACGTGCTAACCTCTGGTTCCAAAGGTCGCGAGTTCAAGCCCGGCGGAGAACGACGGATTTTTTCGGGTGTAGGAATCCTTAGCAGGCTTTCTTCGGAAGGGAAGTGAAGCCGTTAGTCATTTACGTGCCGTAGATTTACGGCACGTAAATGAACCTCCAGCATGATAAAGAGAGCTCTGAGCAAAGTTAAGCGGCCAATGTAGAGTGGGACGTGGAGAATCATAGCGGTTAAAGAGCTTGCATAAGTAAAACTCGAGTTTTTGTCATTTTAAAGTGTTGTCGCTTTTCTGTTGTTTCTCACAATGACCTGGAAATATTATGCAATTTCAAGGCCAACATAAACATCTGAATATCGGTTCAATTTCCTCTGTCCCCCTGCAATGAGAATGAAATGTGTAATGAAACTATGTATGCAAGGGATTTAATAAAATTAACATTGGGTAGATAGAAACCTAGACTTTCATAACGATAGTTTGTGCTCGTAGAAGCTATATAAAGATAGTTAAAGAGGAGGTCATGTAAATTTTAACTCGTGAGAGTATTTCTTTCAAGCAAAATATATTGTATCTCTTTTTAACTCTGTACTTATTTGAAGCACTTACAATATTATTGGAGTGCGTACTTAGCTCAATGGAATTTTTCCAATATAGTGTGATTGCTTGGTTGAGTTGATACTACATGAATTCTTAAAAAAAACTATGCAGTTTCTCATGTACTAAAATCTATTTTAAATTCAACGATTTGGGTGAACATTTCTTAAGGGGAAACTAAATGACGAAAATCACCAGAATATGAGATTTTTAGCTTTTTGAGTAGACATATAAATTGATATTGCTTTTTTAATTTGGTATGTATTTCATTATTGTTGGCACAATACATATACTTTAAATGCATTTTAACATGTTATTGGATCTTTCTATTGTACTCTGATTTCTGCACCATTTGACAGAAGAAAGGAAAACGCCTATACCTACCCTTGGGAACAGAGCTCTTCTCTTTGAGGAATTTTTGCTTAAGTAGTAACACTTGTGTTTTCAAGCATTGTGAAGATTTCTTTTCAAATATTCTGATAAATAAAAACACCAGTTACCTAGTAACAAATTTGATTTGCAACACGAAATACGTTACAAGCCCCGCTATTCGTGATTTGCTAATCCCTCTTAACTCCCTCGCAATTGTCTCGTAACTGACACATTTATTTTATAGCGTCTTTTAAATCCCTAATGCTAGGCAAACACACTAATGTGGTGATGCAGAATTTACCAGAACGTAGATGGCGAACTTTCTCGAGGAGTTATCAGTCAAAGCCTCTTGCGATGCTTGGCGACTGTACTATATGGGTTTGGTTTCTCAAATCTCCCGCAATCAAAGCCTTCATCGATGGTTAGGCAACTGCTTGACGCGCGTTTGGCCGCAACATGCGTAAGTTTTTTTTTTTTTTTTTTTCTCCACTTTTACCTTCAGCACCTTTTTATATATTTATTGTGAATTATATTTTCTGACACAAGCCATCAGGTTGCTTAGAAACGACTTAAGATGACTAAAAGGATTAACATAACATCTCAATGCTCTTGTTGGTCTGGTGTTGAGAAGGTGGTTGGTTGTGTTTCAAAAAATTAATCGCTGATAAAATTTAATAAAAATTTTAACTAGGTAAAATTCCTTTCTTCCACAATAAAGTATATTATTCTGTAAAAATAAATCGGTGAGCTTAAAAGCATTCATCTATACCCCCAAAAATTGAGTCTGATATGTTTGTGAAATGATATGTTATGAAGTTAGTGATTTTAGTATTGGTGGGATATGGCTTTTTAATATCCCCTAAAGAAAATGAACGTTCAAATGTTCAGATTTTAAAGGCCTGTCTCTGAGTTCCTTTAATCACACTTAAAAATACCATAGTATTCAGAATTACAGTAGGAAGCAACCAGATGTTTAGTGGTCCTTAATTGTGAGGCTTAAAGTGAAAAGAAGTTTGGTTGAAGCCACACTATGACAGTAACTCAAGCAATAAGCTTGCAGTTTTACACAGATTTTAACAAGCACATACCTTTACTGTATTTACCATATGTGAAGATTTCTTTTAGCTTGGCAGTATTGGCTAACACACTCTTACAATGTTGCAAGCAAACTGAGGTGACAAGCTGAAGGTTTCAATGTCAATTCCCGCAGCGTTGCAGAAGATAACAGACCTTTCACACAGGTCATGTTCATATTTATACTTTCGTCATTGCATAGAACAGTACATCAAATTAAACCCCATTATAAAGAAACGAAAATGACATTTTTAATACCATCCACCAACACAGATTCATATATAGCTCAGTTTTTGTATGTAGAAGAGCAGCGTAGATTGTAAGGCTGAGCCTACCCTACTTTATTCTGCTTTCCTCTGCGTTTATTCATAAGCAGTACTATCTTAAACGCAAAATTGTTCTTTTTCCTATACAGTTGGATCATGGTTATATACATGCAATAATATAAGACTTTTCTCCAGTAACGCACCTAATCATTATAAACGTCTATGTTTTATGTTTGAACACAGGGCTTCTCACTTCACCAGGGTTACATACATGCGCAATATGTGTCATGGTTTGAGGAGTGACAGCGCAGTTTTTAGCTGGCTTGGCCTGGGCTGGAAGATTTATTGTTTACTTAAATCAATTACGAAACTCAAATATGTTATTGTATCTTAAACGAGGGTTAGGCGGCAAGACTGATTTAGTATGCTTCAAAATCTACCATACATCTGCAATAACCTCTTTAATTACTATATTTGAAACAACATGTCTTCCTGCACCAGGTTCGTAATTAGACCGCTGTGCATGGTATTGGCAACGTGAGAGCGCATGTCGGCAGATTTACTTATCATATACATGAACTCGACAACTTTCCTGTCTCACATAGTCAGAGTATCTTTAAAACTAATCGGGAATGAAATTTCACGTGAAGTTCCGGACTAGAGGAAGGAGAATTAACGTAATCATTATTCTGGAACGACTGCGAGAATGGAACTGTCCCAGAAATAAAACCATGTGCTCAAATAGACTGAGATATTCACTGCCATAGCCGGGATTTAAAAGCACCTTCGGTTTTCCATGCCCCTGCTAGGAGCTTCTATTCAATTTCTACTTAGAAGGAGGGCCAAGTTAGCCTGAAGCAGTTCTCCGAGTTTCCATGTGAATTTATAACATTTAGCCTAAAGGTCTCTTATTTCTTAAATGTGAAATATGTGTATTAAAAGTACATCTGTCGTAGTTCTTGTTTTGATAGAGCAACAATAACCAAACTTAATTATTCTAACTCAGGGCATTTCAGGGTACATGCACTGGTACATCACACAGTGCAGAGTGCAAAATCCGACTACGAGAAGTTGATATAGGTGCAAACCTCCAAATCCTATTTCGTTACGTTTCTCTCTCTCTCGCTTACTTTGCCGTCTCCCTCTTCCACACTTTCAGGACCACTTATTCCTCACTGTGTAACCTTTACGTGCAATGCGCAGTGTTAATCTGGTGAATTTGGTCTGTTAAGGCCAGAACTGGTCGTTTGTTGTAATGATCTACCAAGCACTGGTACAAACCTCATTTATAGATAAAGAATACCTTTCTGAAATATATAGCAAGCTCCTTTCTTCCTCTCTAGTGTCCCCTATGATTTCACCATATGTTCTTGCGTGTACCCTGTTAGTATCTTTCAACAGATGGTTTTCTTATACACGTAATTATTGTACAACAGATGAGGTATCTGGCTCTGTCTTCACAAGTTTCAGAAAAATAAGAAAGCTCCCACTCAGATTTAAATGGACTTTCGTCATTCTTTACTTTCGAGAAAGTTGCTCCATTTTTAGGTTGTTCTATTGCACGTATCTTTTTCACTGATTAGCAAGGCGTCTTATCAACACAGACTTCCTCGCTTCTTCGCTCTGTAGCGCAAGAGTTGAGCCGCGTTTAACCGAGTCGCCACTATGCACGGTGCAAGGAACCTCTACACCATGGATTGCACCCGGTGCGATTTTCAGCTTTAAGAGGTCCTGCTCTAACTAATCATTCCAACTCCCGCCTAGTAATGACGTTCCTGACTGCATCTCTAACCACTGAGCTATCATGGTAAATTACCGATACGACACTAAATTTTCCAGCTTACGAAAATTTTTCCGGCATACCACAAGGGGTTCTAAAATTCAGTTTGAGATATCACACCTCAATCACGACTTACAATCTCGTAAGTCTTTAAGTCCGAGGTTTCTTAGTTAACCACTATTAGGACAATTAATGATAATTAATTGATTATTCTCTAACGCTTGCCGTGTGTAAGCAAAAGTTGGAAAGGTAGAATCAGAGTGAAGAATTCAAAGCCATCGCTTGAAATTTTATGTTTGATTTGTTACTTTAGAATGCCTTTGAAAATTTAACTAAGATACAAACTATTCCGATTTCCAAGTAGAGTCTAAAATATATTATTTACAGAATTTCATAATAATGGCTTGGCCATTCCTGCGTGAGAAAGTAGCATACTTACATACTAACCAATAAACTAAAAAATTAATTAAAAGTTATTTTTGTTTCAGTCTTGCCCATTATACAGGTTAGTATCAGTTATTCATCCAAAAACGAAAATTATTAGACAAGTTTCGGTTACGTTTTAGTGTATATCTGGACTGTCTATACTCTGGCTTTTTTCTCTAACCAGAAGTTTCATCCCATTCACCAATCTTTCTAGTGCTACCTCTTAGCAAAAAATTTCTTCTCCTTCTTCTTTTCCCCTCCTATCAGGTTCAAGATTTCTTTATCTCTATATTTTTTTTCCTTTTTTGCTTTGCCTGTTGAACGTATTTTGTTTCTACATTTTCACGCCTCATTAGTTTGGACATCTTAGGCACATTTTAATTGCTAGCAATCAGTATCACCTTGGTCGCAATGTCAAAGTTCTCGCAAAATACAACTCTACACAAGGCACTTCACTAAAGCCTTTTATATCTTTTCTTCAGAAACCTTCAGTATAAAATCACCAAAGCACTTATAAGTGTTATTTCACAGATTGCTACCTCCTCCAATATTTAACAATGAGATGTAAGAATATTTTGATGTCAGCCAGTCAACCTACGATTTCCTGAAACAAATTGTTTTTAATTGACAGTTTCTCAGTTGCAATCATTTTATGAAAGTGCTAAACTTGTTTAACCACAATAAGGTTAGAGAATCTATTGTAGAGTTGGTTTTAGTTGGTCAGTATACAAGATTAGGAAATATCTGTGCCTATCGGCAGTTCCAAAGAATTCAATATGGTCGATATTATACTAAACTGCAGTGGACATTACACCAAAAAGCAGTACTGGCAACCTTCATCATAAAAGCATTATTTCTAACCTCAAATATCACAGGGTTAAAGTAACCTGCTAACCTACTCGTCTTCGTCAAATCTTCTAATGCAATAACAGTGAATAAAATCACTTCCGAACGCTAAATACCCTAATATATTTAATGCACTACTGTGTTGCGAACACAGAAATAAAAACAACAGTAACTATAACTGTATATAACGCTCTAAAAATTCAAGACAAAACCACGCACACACGAGCAATACAATGTTGTCCACAGATTAATATGGCATCTAAACAGAACCTTGTTTTAAAATTCATCGTCTGCCTTCCCTGCAACGGATTAAAAATAAAGGCTTCTGTGGCAACATAACGGATGCAATAACACCAATTATGGTCTTAGCTTTACCATTGTTATATTTTATGAACAGTTGGCACGAATGCAGCTTAACAGATACAATGTCAGCAAATATAACCAGACCGCGCCATAATGGGGTGGGGGGAATGTCATAGTTGGTTTTTGGGGTATTCCAACAAGTCGTTTTCTCTATACCAGGTGGAAAGGGCATAGATATTATCCTCATAAAAAGGATCCTATGTTCAACGATGAATGGAGAGCTATGATAATACTTTAGTGTGTCAACACCTATTTCAGAAAAGGTAAATAAATAAACTACGGTTTGTCGCACAAGCTATTTCCAACATACTTGACATAAATACTTAAAAAGAAAAGTAAATTACTCACATGTGTCAATCTAGGGGATGAAACTGCCTCCTTTCGTTGTTCGAGCATTTTTGGCACTTCATTAGGAAAATTGCCTACTACACTCTGCAATTCCCTCCCAAAAACGGCAGCAATTTCGTAACGAATGTAACTTTTATGTGCCTTTAAAGTGTGTAATTGCTTTGTAAAGTTTCTCTTTTAATGTCCTCAAAGATAAAAATCGCAGCGGTTTAAATCAGGGGGACGAAAATACTGTGAGTATATTGCAGGTCGTTTTAATTCCCAATTTCCATTCTGAACAAGAAAGCCATTCGTGGTTTCAAACCCATTTACTCTGCAGTGTGCACTCTTTATATGCACAATTTTCCCTTTACACCTGTTCTGAAAGTTCAAGTTGTATTTCATAGGTTTAGCCATTCGATTTTATGTGATAGTCTGGATAAAGAAACACAAGTTACTGCAAGTAAATGTCTTTTAGGACTTAAGGAACCGGTTATGAATACATATAAGGGCAATGTTCCATATAATTTTCGATTTATGGTACTCTTAATTATCTGTGGTCCATTACTTGAACTGGAGTCTGAACCTACGACCTGATAATTTAGCTCAAACTCTTCGGTAACCCATTACACGAATGTTAATTTTCGTAACATCAAATTCCAAATGGAGTAGCGGCTTCCAGACTTACAATTAAAAACTGCAAAAGTAGAATCTGGGTGCCTTGAAAGGAAAGGAAACCCAGAACGTGTTTTACAGAATTAGAAACTTACAGAAACATTGGGTGATCTAGGTCAGCGGTTTTCAAACTGTAACATTTCGCACCTTCTCCTGTTTTACTTAAGATAACTCTGGGCAACCGTGTTAGTATATGATAGAAATATGATAACCCAATATGCAGTAATGTAAACTCTATCCGGTAACAATTTTTCTGATACCTTGTCTACTTTATTTATTCGACACCAATCCATATCAATCATAGGCTTGCCATACCTCGCGGTGTTGTATAGTTAAGTATGCTATGAAATATCGCTGTAAAGTCGGTGATATAAACATCGTTTGCACCCACAAAATGTATAGGCACAACTGGAGAGAAAATTGTAAAAGTCAGCCATCAGACCGCCATTGAATTTTGCGTCTAGCATAATAGAACCCACAGTAGAACCTTTATATGACGAAGTAATGAACCACAGAAGAAAAAAGGATTGGGCATATGAACTGAATGAATAAGGAGAGATGTCTACCATAGGCCTCTGACGATAAAACGTTTTCTACTCTCTGCATGAAAGACACGGAAGACAGAAGTACATGGGAACTCTGGATGATGTCATAAATGCATCTACTATTCACATTGACTACTGTGTGAACTACTGAATGCTCTCTGTCTTATCCCAGGATATCGCATAAGAGTGTGTGCTTTGAAGAGACCTAAGTCTTCATGATATGTTAAAACTAAAGCCGTCATCTATCTCAGAAAACACTGGAGTTGATATGAAATACATCCCTTTTAGCTACATTCTCGTGAGGAAAACACAGTAGGTACTTGCTAGGAACTACCATACAAGAGGAAGCGAGAAGTTGGACTTGCTAGGAGGCGCAGTTACCCAATCCTTGCAGTGATGATGGTGGTGGTGGCGGTGGCGGAGGGGGTGGCGGCGGCGGTGGCGGCGGCGGGGTTGGCGGTGGTGTTGGCGGCGGTGGTGGCCGCGACGGGGGTCGCGGTGGTGTTGGTGGTGGTGGTGGTGGTGGTGGTGGTGGTGGTGGTGGTGGTGGTGGTGGTGGTGGTGGTGGTGGTGGTGGTGGTGGTGGTGATGGTGATGATGATGATGTTCAGCTTTAAGCTTTATCAATATAATTACTGCATTTGCTCGATTGTAAGACCCGCCATGTTTTGCGGGCAAACTTTAGATCAAAAAGGAATATATACAGAGTGTTTAAAAAGCGTCCGATATTGCAACAGGAGTTGGGGTTGGACAAAACTAGAATAAATGTTCCTGTAAACATATCCAGAACCAAATATGTGTTGGGATATGAGCCATTTTAGAAAAATGTCCAACGCATCCAAATTTTTTATGGGTTTGGCATACACTAATATCTTGAAATGTCCCCATAGCCAGAAATCCAATGGATTGAGGTTCAGAGAATGCGGAGGCCATGCTACTGGATCTCCTCGACCAATCCATTGTCCAATAAACGTTTGGTTTAAGCATCAGGATCGATATAGTCCCAATGTGTGGGGAGGAATTGTGCGTGACAGATTCCTAGGACCATACATTTTACCGAACAGATCAACAGATGCTGTGTATCATCGATTCCCGCGCGATGAGTTACCCGTGCTTTCGGAGGAGTTGTACTTGTGGAAAGACGAGGCATGTAGTTATGCATGACGGGGGCCCACGCCACAAGTGGGCACACACACACACACACACACGCACACGCACACACACACACACACACATACACGTGCGCGCACGTGTTAATTTGAGGCATGCTGTAATTCCTACAAAACAGTTATTCAGAATTTCTTCGTTACTGTACATACAAATGATTGGCCATGGACAAGTTTCATTTACCTTTCACTTGTTTGCGAAGAAAGGAGGAGGAAGTTAGATATTGACCTTCACTCATTAGTAGCTTCAACCCGTGTACCTGCTTTCTTCGTACTAGTGATACAAGATCTTTGGTTATAACAGCAACTTTATTGAAAGTGAGTTATTCTTGTACTGTCTGCATTAGCGGTAATATGAATTCACGCAAAAGTTTCACTGTATGTTTTAAGCTAGATATTTTGGAATTAGGTGAAAAAAATGCACGAGCAGCGGGACGAGAGCATTCGGTACAACCAAAGATGATTCGTTACTGGAGAAATCAGAGAGATAAGCTTTAAGCAGCGAAAAAAGGAAATTGATATTCTCGTGACCCTAAGAAAGGATACCATTTTGCAGTGGATGATGCAGTGACGGAGTGGGTGGAAGAGAACAGAAGAGAATGCTATTTAGTGACTTGTGAAATTATGCTAATAAAAGGGCGTAAATTAGCAAAGTAGCATGCGAGTAACAACTATAGTTAGAGTTTAATAACACATAGGTATTAAACTCATACTTCAGTAATATATTTCTTATTTTCGTTTTTCATACATCCGGCTATAATTACGTTAAAAAGGAGGACTTATTTTGAAATAAATACAGTATATGAGAAGAAACTCAGATTACTCATCCATCAACCAGCTGACAAGAATCACTGGACGTAATTAATGAATTTCTTAATTGGATAGGATGCAACTTAGAGACTTTCTGTCTCTAACTGGTAGGCCGTAGTTCGTACATGTTTCCAGTACTGGTCTGCAACTCACTTCGTCATCGTTCGAATAATCAGAGCGGTCAAAATTAAATTGACTCGAAAGCACGAAGAGCAATCACAATCCAAAACACCTAGGGAAGAACTAAAGAACATACGCCTGAAAGTATAACACAAACCATAACAATCTGAAAAACCAAGATAACTCGACGTTATCCTTTAAACTTAGATTCCAGTGTTATATTATGTTCTACTTCCCAAGAAAACAATATACTCTTACACAGTAAAATATCTAAATTAACTTTTCCACTGGCAAGAAAATTCATTTAGGTAGCCTGCCGATAAAGGTTCAAAACCAAAATCTAATATGCGTTCCAAAATTGATGGCTACCTCCTTGATCTTCCTTACAAAGTGCGTACTATTTGCTGCGAAATCCATTCGCTATGCACTGCACGCAAACACATCACATTCTCATCCTAGACCAGGGGTTACCAAACTTTTCTTAACAGAAATCACATCAACCGTCAGAAACAGTGTTGCCAGGTTTTTGGTAGAATAAAATCTCCCTATAGGTCTTCAAAATCCCTCAAAAACAAAATAATTTCCTTTCGCTCATAAAATCTAACTTTTGTTGCTCTCATATAAAACCGCAATGACGGGATTACGTTGAACTTAACGTAACCTAACGGAATGTAGGGGAAAGTCTAGGGTCGACTTAACTAAAGTAACGTAAGAGTTTGAAAATGCCAAACTTTTCCTTCACGTTACGTCAAGTTTGGAGGTCACGTGACTAATCTGAACCAATCGACGAGTAGTGTCATGCAGGAATAAATTGTGCCTTTATGTAATTATTGCATTAAAGCCCTTTCTCTCTTTCCTTTGTTTAGCTCCTAAAGTAGGTTATGGTCATCTCTAAAAGTGCATCTTTAAAAGTGCTTCATTGCACATTTTCATATTGCCTTTCTTTTCATTTTTGGAAAACATAACCTCTGATTACTTTCATTTAATGCTGAAACGTCTAAAGAGGAAAACTTCTTAGTTAAAAGTAGAAGTGCATAGGTAAATGAATTTGAATTCTTGAACTTCAAAGTTTTACTCGAAAAATCCTTTAATTTCCAAAGAATTTCCTCATTCCCTTTCGAATTAAAAAATACCTACACCGGGGGAAAAATCCCTCAACCTGGTAACACTGGTCAGAGAATAAATAGCGGGAGAAAAAATGTAAGTTTGAGATAGGGACTAAAAACTGGCAGGCATGAGATGCACAGATTAGATTAGTTTTTATTGAATTAAAATCTATACATACAGATTAAAAACTGGTGTATTTAAATACTTCAAACAAATGATTAGTTTTGCATTATTATTCTCCAGAATGTTAATGTGAGTGAATTAAAACCTATTGCAATCAAAACCCCTCAAAAAGTATAAACATGTCAACAGTCATAGTAGTTCTACATTTTGACTTGACATATATCGTGTTTGAAAATGTCTTCACAGACAGGTATACTTTGATGTGAACACTGATATTATTCCTCGTGCAAAGTCTGTCAAACTAAAAAATGTGCCACTGAGCAGACAGTTGTAAAAATTAACCAAATTAACTTCCTTGTATATGCCCCTCGGTGATTCATTCCACTGTACATCATTACAAATCTGAGCGCTTAATTTTGTATTAATAATTCACGTTCAAACTCCAGAAATTAATCTAATACACACGCCGTTTCTTTATATATGTTATTTTTTTAAGTTTGTAGGCGGGCCAAACAACAGAAGTTTGCGGGCTGGGCCTCCGGAACGTAGTTTGGCCTACCCTGTCCTAGACCAACAGTAATTTGTATTCAACTACATTGTGTAGGTATGAGGAAACGAGAGAAGACATTTGCAATGATTCTTAGTGACGTATTCCAATTTCTTTTTCCTGCAGAAACCAGAAACTTGCACCTCAATTAATTAGCATTTCCAACGTGTTTTATCTCTTAAATGATTTTCATTAAGAACGTGTTTCTTTGACATGTTTTCTAAGGAGTGCTGATTGTGGTTTAATTCCGGAATATTTCTTAAATTCAAACCGAATCACGTTGAAGCACAACTAGGAAATTAAAAACTAACTGAGAGAGTCTTCAGTAGACGTGATCTTACTATCCAATAATCCTATCATTGATGAACCTCAAACCAACTCAGCTAGACATACATTCTATAGGTACTATTGTCTCAAGACTAACACAAATTTTGGTTACAAGGTTTTGGCTATTTAAGATGTTAAATGAATTATAAACAAAATTATTAGAAACTTTGCTTCTATGAGCATAGTTATGATTAAGTCAGTTCAAAAATAAAAGGGTGAATAGTTTTTCATAAACCTAACGGTGGTATATTACACAGATTTAACTAACCGTTTATTCCAGAACCCTTTAAATAGAAACGTTTGTTTCTACATTATGGGAAATCCCTTTACTGAACATCTGTAAAAGCATATAAAATATGCCGCAGGTATAAAACCGATACTGAATAATTATGTTAAAGAACCATAAAAGAATAAAATGTTCGAGAGGTAGTCTTATTAATCTTATACATTAGTGGCCAATAAGAGTTTGGTAAAAATTATACAATTATCGTGTTAAGGCGTCACCGCCGATACGGGTAACTATAAAAATATCTTATAGATTCCACTCACATGACTTTCTCTATTCTTGTACTAACCATTCTTACAAACCTCTTATTCCTATGTCTTCTTCCGCAGAAATTATCTTATTGCTTATTTCCTTGTAGGTGCAAGGGGAATATGTGGATACAGCAGGCTTTGAGTGATAGTCAAATCTTTTAAAGCTTTGAGATTCCCTTCTCTTTGCACGGCTAAGATATAAAAAATGAATAACGATCTTCCATTTGACGAAATTTTAAGTATTTCAAAGCTCACACAAATAACAAGTAATATCTCCGAAATAGTCCCCTCTACAAAAAATTTATTCGGATATAAATTGTGTGCTTTAGCAAGCTCTACATTCTTGTACAGTAAGACTTGGTCTATCTCTTACGGTTTACCAGTTATGCAAAATTCATCAAGAGTAAACAGGATTACATAGGCATTAGCCAGAAGATTGAAAATGTACATTTCATTTCCCATAAAAATATCTGAAGCATTTAGCATATTAATGTTTTATACAACAACGATCTCAGGTGCATTTAAAGAAAGCTGAGTATCTTTAAATGCGTTGAAGTGGTTAAGACACACATTTAACGCATGTGCAAGATGACTTAAGCGACATTTTTAATAAAAAAAATGAAGGGGATGCACCACTGAAAAGGTTATTTTGTAAAGTTTTTGTCACTTTGTCTGCAAATTTAATTTCAAGTTTGTCTTGTCTAAAGACTGAACTGTTTTTTAACTTCCTGAGATGAAACGTTATAAGTAATATTTTATACAACCATACTGTGTATAGGCCCAAATGACCCAGTTGTCGACGGGCCCTTAAATCCCACACTCCAGTCTACTCCATACTCTGTGTATATGTTCATTGCGAATAAAACTGTGATATAAATTTTAATAGTAGTTTAGCTTAAAGGTTAGAACTTTTTGAAAGCTCGTCGTTTTAAATTTATTTCATATCTTTCTTTTGCTTTTTTTCACAAAAACCAGTTACTTAAAAACCCGTGAAGGTATAAAAACGGCATATGGCAGCTTTAATTGTTTAAATTTTCAGAAGTTCTTGAAAAAGTAAAAAGAATGTGTTCATCACCTCTGATGTCACCAATCTCGTTCCCCAATGAATCTGCTGTCAACTGCTACAGTGGTGAATTATGAGATCCTTTCTCAGGGCATGCAACGGTGAGGTGAAAATGGACAACACCTGTTAAGTTGGCAGATAAATTTAGTGAAGGCCAAAGATTAGCTATTTGAAGGGAATTGTTGACTCTTTGAAATTGAAGGAGTAAACTGTTTCGGAATATTATCACACGAAATTGTAACTAGTGAATTATATCCGCAGCATCTAACCTCTCCAGATATTACGGTTTGAAGATAAATGTTTCCGTAATAATAATGCGAAGTGTTTGTTTCCGTGAATCTCAGAAAGACTTCGCGGCGGTTCCCCGCGATGGCCGGTTAATCCATATAATTCGAGCGTGGTATTTAAGCGTTCGGCTGCCGATAATCGATCACAGTAAACAGTTTTGAAAGATTGCTAAACACGAAAGTAAAGAATGTGACTAGAAACACGTGCTCTTTATTAACTTGATAATACTACCCGACCAACAATCCTACGTAAGTTGCCACATCTTAAATTTGCTAATTCGTATATCAACCACAATTTTTACTCTATGGCTGTGCTCGATCCTATACTTGAATTAACGTAACTTGGGTATTCTGACAGTACCTTGGAGTGCGTTACGCACGTGGTAGGGGAGTCTGTTGTCATGATACCCAGGTTAGACCTTGAAGGAGCCAATAGACTTCGTGACGGGATTGTGTGGCCACGGAGTCTATTGGCTACTTCAAGGTCAAACCTGGTTGTCATGACAACAGACCGCTATGCCACTCCCCTACCACGTGTGTAACGCACGTCGAGGGAAGTGTCAGAATACCCAAGTTGCGTTAATTCAAGCATAATGATTTAACTTTCTTTTTAATTTTCAGAATTTTTTTACCTGCTTAGGAACGTCTGCACTTGCTGAGCATAACTGAATTCCAGGATTTGGATTTGGATTTGGTTTAAGGGCGCTCAACTTCTAGGTCATCAGCGCCCATCAAATTCTAGGAACCTGGCCTTTAAACTAATGGTCTTCTTCGTCATATTGCCTAACTACTTTTACTCACCTAGCTAATGACTCAACTCAGGATTACTGCATTATGCATTGATTTTAACATACGGAAATTAGTATGTATATATCTCATTATTAATCTTACCTGTCAATAATTCCGGGATCAATATACATGAACATTTTCGGAAGCGTTTGAAGAGAACGCCGACCTGTTAGCTTGCAAAAATTTCGAGAAAAATTTTTAAGGAAACTCGAATTTTAAAATGGAAAGAACCTCAACTTTAACCTTTTACCTTGCTGTGTATAAGGGTGAACAACCGCAGTATCAAGATAAAATATGTTTTATAACTTTAAGTTTTAACTTTTATTGCGATTTTGGTCAAATTTTCGGTGCTAGTGTCCGTTGAGGTAGTCTATCAACCAAAATGCACGGATTTCTTTCCCACCTCCGTAGCGTGATGGTTAGCGTGTCTGCCTCACGTTCAAGAGGTCGTGAGTTCGAATCTCGCTTAGGGTAAGTTATCCGGATAAGGTTTTTTTCGAGGTTTTCCCATATCCTGAGAACACGAATGCCGGGTAACTTAAAGTTCTATGGACTTTGGGCTCATTTGAGCATCATTTCAGTCATTCACCATCCGATATGGCATTACGTTGGAGGACGTTAAAAAAACGGATTTCTTCTGATTACTTTGGCCTATTTAACCACATATTTAAGGGGGAGGGAAAAAAAAAACAATACGCACAAAGGTTTAAAAGATTATTTCAAAGTTTCGTTAAGATATTCACTATTTATTCATGACTAATCACTTCTTCATATAGCAATATGTAATGTTCCTTAGGTCCTCCGATTTATCCTATGCTTCCCAGATTTTTAATTTGAGCTTAGTGCACAAGCGTAAATAAATTTTGGGCAGAGATTCCTTAATTTTAATTCAATTTAAGAGAAAATTATTTTTATATACATTTTATTGAATTTTTTTAACTCTTTTTATTACAGTTATGGAAAATTATCAATTTCAGCAATTATTTAATATCGTTTGACTAGCGTACAATAATAATATTTACATCCCCTGCAATTTCAAGCTATTAAGTTATGAACTGTGATTCAAGGAGTAGTTTGGAGCATTTTGAATAGTCAATAACTGAAAATAGGGAACTGAGAACAGTAAAGCTTAAAGTTCAAGGTGTGCTTTACCTAAATGAGATATGGTCAATTAAATGCCATTTTTTACTTTTTGTTAATAGTGTGACGCCAGGTGCGGCGCACAACAAAGGACGATCGTGTTCAAACTACTTCGCACTACATATCAGGCCGGTGAACAAACAAAGGCGCTCAAGGTTAGACTGAATCGCGCGACTGTGTATACCTGACTAACAACAATGGGCGCGGTGCGTATCAAAGGCGCCCACCGTCAAGCTTCTCCACACCACTCACGCGAGCAAACAGGTGACACAATCAGAGAGGTAGAACCAAAAGGGATTTTCTCCAGATGATTCGAGAAGTGTCCGGTGGCCGGTTTGTTTAAAGAAGTTCACGAAAGGTCCGTGTTATATGATCCTCGCTATATAAGGGGGCAAGGAAACAGCAGAAGAGAAAGTAACAGACATGATCGGTCAGTGGGTTAGTGAGTGCGAGACAACTGTGTGTGTGTGTGTGTGTGTGTGTGTGTGCGTGCGTGTGTGCGCGCGCGCGGTACGGTCGTCGTGAAAGGTACGTCGCGTGGAGATTTATCAAGGGTCGAGTGAATGTATGGTCGGAGTTAAAGTATGAGAAATAGAAAAAGTGAAGAAACACTGAAAGGATTGAGTCAAGGTTACGAGAAGTAAACAATTGTCAGTTTTAATATCACAAAAGACTGTAGACTGTTAGCATCAGTAGAAGAGAACTGCGTTTTTGTACAATCGTTTAGAAGGAAAATAAAGTGATAGAAAAGTAACCGGACTTCATTTTGTCATTTTGTCACAACGGTGTCAGGAGTGGGTTTCGTCAAGTTGTGGTTTTGTTAAAATATTAAAACAGGAATTATACCTATAGCATGAGAATAGGTTATATAGGATATCCACAAAAGAGCTCCTGTGTTTTGTAGTTATATATCCTTTAAAATTAAAGATTAAGGATAATGTTTTATGTATGGTATGATAGGTAATATTGTCTTTTATTACGATTTAATGCATTTCGATACTGCCGCATTTCTGGTTGACTTAAAATGTGTTAACTTCAACACCTCCGTGTTCTTTTATGACTAGCAGTAATAGTATACTAAAATTAAAAGAAATTAAAATTTACTCTTTTTGCCAAGTTTTGCATACATTGCCTTAAAACTGTATAATTAGTTAATATAGGTACCTCCTGAATTTCCTGAAGTTCTGAAGATTCTACATGTAAGGCTGAAGTGAAGGAAAAATGATTTGAAAGTCCTTCTTTGCTTGTGTATTCTATCTAAAATGTTAGCATTCAGCTGTTGTTGACTCAGAACGTGGAATCTTGTTCCTTTGTTGTATTGTAGTTCGCTTGTTCATCTGCCTGGTTTGTCCTGGCCGGCCGGCCTTATATTTCTTGTTGAGTGCAACTTCTGGGTGAGTCATGCGTGGGTATGTCGTCACGCCAGCAAGTTATAAATCATTTAAATTTCGAGCAGTAGACAATCTCAACTTCATTATTCTCACTCCTGCTTGGCTTCCTTCGTTCCCAGCAGGTACACCAGACTTGGAAAAGTCGTTCCTTTTTGTACAACGGTTTACTAAAGAGAACCGTTCAGATAATAACTTCGTTCACTTGTGGTGCCACTTTAAATGGACTGTAGTTCCTAATCGATTCGACATTATAACCATGTTCGGAAACAGTCTATCGAATTCAGATGAACAGTTCTGATAACGATAGATCGAAATTACTGCACTAAACAATATAGAAGAGTTGCATTTGTCTTCACTAACCTCTATAACTTTTAAAACAAATACTGAATGAAGAACGGTTTTATTTTCAAGTGGTAAATGCTGTTGCGAAGTCAGACTTGTGCAATTTAGCTAATTACTAATCTTTTGATTAATTTAAATATAACTTATTAAATGAAATTATTATTGTGTTTCTAATTGTTTTGAGGCACCTGAGTTTTGTTGTGTACCTTTGGACCTTTACAAGTGCAGGTTCAAAATTTTACAAATCGAAAACTGCAGAACTTGGAATAAACTTAGGGAAAGTTCACAGCATTGTCTCTGTTTTATATGCCTGTCTCTTACCATCTTGAGTTTGTTTTTACAACAATTTTATGTTACCTATCTGCAGTTATTTTCTAAAGCATTAAGTTCTGAAGACTCTGCCTCCTAAAGACGTCTTTTATTTTCTCCCGAACTTTTCATTCTACAAAACTACATTTGAGATGTATGGACACAAATTCAAACTTTTCCAGTTTTTATAAAAATTGAAATAATTGTACTGGACATAGTGTCTTGCATTCTTCCATTGATATAAATAGTGATGCAGTGCAGAAAGCAACGTTTTGACGGTGTAATTCATACATGTAAAATTCGTTTTATATGCAAATGCCAGCCTTTGCGAGAATGTTTTTCCTGATTTATTCAAAAACATCAGAAGTGGAAATTGCATCTATAATTTGCATCTATACCCCTCATTTACTATATTTGTCAATCAGAACGTGCGAATACGATCTCACTGTCTCGCCAGGATCTTGGTAGAATCGTGCCTGAGATTTACATCCAGGCTTTCTATCACCGTGAACCAACTGAATTAGATGGTTTACATAACAAAGAGAACGTCATTTATCACACAAGTCAAATTTACCTTCTTGGAAACGAGAAAACCATTTCCGTGCTATACTTTTCGCACACACCACAAATTCTTCTCGTCACTTCCTCACCACTAGATCCTTGATTAAATTCGAGGTGCAAAATGTGTAAAGTGTTCATTTCGATCTACTTGTCACGCTCTACTGGTTAACCTTGAAAATGGCCAAAACGAGCTTTTAGCAACATACAAGCTCCTGTTCGCAACAAACTCCGAATTGAAGGATAACAATTAAATAACGACAAACTAAGCTAGCCCAATGAAGAACGGCAAGGTCGTGTGAACCGAACCAATACATAAACGCGATATTCTGTAGTACACACAACACACACAGTGAACAGACAAGTTCACATAAAGTTATTTTCCCTATACCCAAACCATACCAAACAACTATAGGTAAGTTGAGATTAAACGCCTTATCCTGCCGATGTTAAATGTGCCAACTTCAAAAGCCATTATCTCAGAACTGTTCATCATATCACACTGAAAAGTTTACAAGCTTAGCTGTATGCCTTATAAGTTCACTTTTATACGACAATGTGGTTTATTAAGGAAGACAGGATAGTTTTATTAATTGCACAGTTTTTGCATTACAAGTTACTACCAATAAGCCCTTCAAAATGTGACCAACTTATTAACAGCAAGGTACATAAATCAATAACAGCATTGACGTGTTAGTTTCCTCGTATTAACATTTTATTTAGATATCTTCAATAATTCCTGAGAAAACGGGTTATGTATATTAAAAGCTGTCACTCACAAAAATATAAATATTCGAAGCATAAATGGAGAAACAGCTCTCACGTGTTTACAGAGGAAATATCACACTTTTTTGACATATGGAAGCAGCCATATTAAGAAGTGATACCAATTTGTGGAGCAAAACTTTTCCTTAAAGATGAACTGAAATGTGCCCATCTCTCTACCCCACAGGTCATGGAAGTTAGGATATTGTTTTCCTGTGTAGTGATGCAGAATTCCGAGTACAAACAGGCTGATGCGACACCATTTTAAAGGTACACTTTAAAACAAGCGTTATGCCTATAATGGTAAACTACATATAAAATTAAACAGGACATTTATATTTAGAAAGCTACACTAAAAGCCAAAGATGTTATTTTTGTGTAATTTTCGTGATTTAGTCTCCCTATAAACTCAACTATAAATGCCACTATAAAAGGCTACTACAGGGCGAGGTATTTCAGTCTAAGAGTTAGTCCCGGAGGCCCCCAGTCACGTCATTCATGATAAACCGTGTATGCATCTATTCTTGTCTTGTCTTGTCTTGTTTTGTCTGTCACGGTGGGGATTCCGGCACATCATTTCATGGCTTATTGTGCGCCAGACCCCGGGAGGAAGGATGATATGAAAATACCCTATAAGCGAACAGAATGCATCAGAAGCAGATACGGTGGGTCTCTAACAGATGCAGGCAGACAGAGTTCCAAGTTGCCACAGAGAGCGCGTGCCACCGGTCAGGCCGACCACAGCGTCCCCTCAGCCGAACACCGTATTTCAGACAGCAAGCTCCACTGCAGCGCATCCCACCGCCAACCCCACAGACGCTTAGGTAACCTGGAAAGACCGGATAGAACGTGAGATTAATGAGACGGAAGGGGGTGATTCGGGCGATGTAATGTAAGATCCTTCCCAGCATTCACCTGAGTGACCCGGAAAAAAAGCGAAAAAACCCAAGTTCAGGAAGCTCGGCTGCGGGAGTCGAACCCGCAACCTCCCGAATGCGGGCCACAGACGTTACCGCCTGAGCCATCCCGCTCCGTATGCATTTATTCTAATAGACGATAGCACGAATTACTTTCTGTGTTAAAGGGGCAACATGTTTGAGATGGCTGCTATTTCAGAGAAAATCCACAAAGGGAACTTATTACTCCGTGAAATTCGGCAGCTATTTAGCATGGTGTGTACGGCGAAAATCTAATTCTGTAGCTGCCATCGCAGATGGGCATCTTAGTATATGGTATGTAGAGACAGAAGTTTATATTTCCCTATGCTTGATAGCTGCTGGTAGCCATGGTGGTAATTATATGAGATGCGCAACTTAAGTCTGGCCGATCCTAATTAAAGAAGCATGTTACGTATAGGCTTCAGTGATTACGTTTTAAGCGGCCACTTAGAACCTCGTTGAATTTCCATGCCTTTCTTGGTAGATATATGAATGGTTTTCCGCACCTCTGATGAAGCCGATAGCAGTAAATGTATGCTAATCAGAATCAGGCGGAGGAGTTGAGGCGCTTGTGGACTTGAAATGCTCTTAACACTTAGTGCTTACCTGCCAGGGATATATTTAATTTGAGACACGTTTCATTAATAAAAGTACCAACATATTTAGATAGTATACCTTTTGTAGTAGTCTAGCTAATGAATTTTCTTTTCATTTACTCATCAGTAAAAGTGTGACCCAAATATTGCTGATCCACTTATATTATGTATGCTCCATTTGGAGAAACTGCGTTAAGAACGCTTTGGATGTTATGAAATATCGCTTTAATTGTGGGTAATCATTACGTCTGAAAAGATGATAATCACTGATAATTACGCCTCCATATTTAATCTCTAGGGGTAGATATTTATGCAGATTAATGTTATCCTATGGTTTTTCTTTTTTTTAATTTTGGTATGAGCGGAGACTAAATGAAACACTAATACACATATTAGAAAAAAATTTCACCTGCTAATCGGTGCCTCCATGCTCCAGATCCTTTAATGACAGCAAGGTATATCTCTACGAAGATCAAAGTTAGACTGTTTAAAACTCTTATTAAACCTATTGTGCTACATAGAAGCAAGTTTGGACTTTAACTGAGAAATATATAGCAACTTTGAATATATGGGAATGAAAAGTGCTCAGAAAGATTTATGGACCAACTAAGGAAAATGGCTATTTGAGAATAAGAACAAATTCACAGCTGCAAAACTTATACTATAAGGATACAGATATTGTCTCTGATATTAAAATAAAATGATTACAGTGGCTGGGCCATGTTATCCGAATGGACGAAGAACGAATGCCTAGAACTGTTATGGAGACTAAAATAGATGATAGAAGGAAAGTTGCAAGACCAAAGAAGAGATGTACTGATGATGTACACTCTGACATTAGAAGAACAAACATTAGGAGTTGGAGAGCTAAAGCACGAGATCGATCAGAATTGAGGATATTCATCAGGGAGGCCAAGGTTATACTGAAAGCACTGTGAGGCCAAAGAAGAACAAGAAAAATGAGCGGAGACTGTTCGAGATATTGTGAATTCTGAAAAACGGTGTTCTTTACTACGTATAATAGGGGAAATATTGTATTCCACCAAAACGTTTCATGTCGAGATTACACAGCAGATATTGGTTTTCAGGGCCCTGAACTTCAAAAAGCGTCTTTAGAAAAACGCACGTGTGTGTGTCTCTGTGTGTGTGTGTGTGTGTGGGTGTGTGTGTGTGTGTGTGTGTGTGTGTGTGTGTGTGTGTGTGTGTGTGTGTGTGTGTGTGTGTGTGTGTTTCAGATTCATATTCTAATATGCACACTTGATTGCCTCTATCAGGATTGTCATAAGAAATTTCTTTAAGCCTGATCCCATAGCTCAGTCGGTATAGCACCTTCCTGCTGTGCGAGGGGTGGCTGGTTCCATTCCTGGCTGGGAGTTGGAATTTTTCTCCAGCGAAGAATATTCCCTACCCTCCTCCGAAAATCTGTGTGATCTAATGTACAAAGCCCAAAGAAATCAAATAACAACGGTACACAAGTTACTACCACTGCCGATATGGCGATACGTTGGAAAGGAAAATCCGTCTATATGAGTTGTGCAGTTAAAAGCTGTATATAACTGCTGCAATCTTTTTCTTTTTGAACTTCTGTGGAGCACTATATGAACTAATTGCGCTGCTGTAAATCCTGCAATACAGTGTGGAATTTAACATTAAGCTACAATACGATTATATGTATCATATGCAAATGTAGTCTTTGTTTTAGCTTGTGTTAATACAATGAACATAGATTTATGAAATATTTCAGATCCATTAGTGTATAGAATTATTTTTCCTTCTCTTAAATAAAATTGTGACAGAGAAAATACTTCTGTTTAATTGGCAGTGTTTAATGCACACTGTCAACGATTTTTCTTCAAGGTATAATTTAACTGTAAACGATCGGCACCTTGGAATGCTGGGAAGAAATCTTGAAACATTAGCAATGCCCCAGTTTGGGAATGCTTGGAAAAAACACAACAGTGTAACAGGTCATACATATACTGCACAAAACGAAGCAAATCCAAGTTCACAACTGCAACCAATATCAACCTGAACAACAACAACAACAACAACAACAATAATAATAATAATAATAATAATAATAATAATAATAATAATAATAATAATAATAATAATAATAATAATAATAATAATAATAATAATAATAATAATAATAAGAAGAAGAAGAAGAAGAAGAAGAAGAAGAAGAAGAATAACAATAAGAATAACAACAACAACAATAATAATAATAATAATAATAATAATAATAATAATAATAATAATAATAATAATAATAATAATAATAATAATAATAATAATAATAATAATAATAATAATAATAATAATAATAATAATAATAATAATAATAATAATAATAATAATAATAATAATAATAATAATAATAATAATAACCATAAACTAACAAAAACTTTGGTTTTTGTTAACCTTTTTATGTATTCATTTCAAACACACGAAAGTTATTGTGTCACATGGCAAACCTTTATATAAGGTCAGAGTTAATAATAAATAATAAATAATAATAATAATAATAATAATAATAATAATAATAATAATAATAATAATAATAATAATAATAATAATAATAATAATAATAATAATAATAATAATAATAATAATGATGATGATGATGATGATGATGATGATGATGTTGACGACGATGGTGATGATGATGATAATGATGATGATGATGATGTTGACGACGATGATGATGGTGATGATGATGATGATGATGATGATGATGATGATGATGATGATGATGGTGATGATGATGATGATGGTGGTGGTGGTGGTGGTGGTGGTGGTGGTGAAGTTATAATAGTAGTAGCAACAATAATAATCTAATCTGTATCTGGTAAACAACTTTTAATATCTGGAAACCGTGTTAATCCCTTTTCAAACTTTTTCCAGCCCGTCCACTATAAACAAGTCGTGGATCCGCTCCTGATTGTGCCTCACTTTAGTTTGAAGAAGTTAGTGTATTTAACGTCCAAAGATATGGATTCCGGACCGCCATAGGTTGCAATACTATATACGTTTCGCAAATGGATCATGTCATGGCATGTTCCTACTACCGAAATATTAGGACTTTGGTAGAACACAGGGCCGTTTGTTCAACAGCGGAAGTTCTCCGTACTATAACGCACTGATGCTGTGTGAGAAAGTTGACAATCGCGACGCATGACGACGGAAATAGTAATCGTGCATCCCGCACTTCCGTTACGTTTTTATCGCTGCGGCGAAATGATATTGTGGCCAGAATTTAAAGTTAGTTAAAGCTTCACCAACATTTAAAGGTCAGTTAATTTAGTTTCTTCCCATAAAGATATCGATGCTTTTGCAACAACAGATGAATTTAATGGGACAAGCGAGGAATTTATTCTGTATCACCAGATTCCAACTACGCGTGTCTGATAATGACATTTTTGCTTTGACAAAAACACTTGGTGTGAACTAATTCGGGAGCGCTTTGCATATCTGAAGTAAGCTAAAGCTTTCTTACTTTTCCTCGTGAGACTTTGTCACGTGTATGTAAACTTACCGAACTTTTCAACATTTATTTCAGCTTACAAATGTGGGTCATTACCTTGAACACCCTCGTGGTAATAATATTAAATATGAATAACTCATTATGGGTGTTAGAATTAAGTAAATTCAGACATGATTGAAATCCTGAAAGGAAGATAAAGTTACCGATTCCTTGCAAACAAAATTTGATTTTAATCTCCAGTTTGCAATGCAGATATCTACTCCTACGCAACATGGAGGGTTTGACTACTAAGTTAATTTTAGTGAACTATAATACCTATCAGATAATATAGCATCTTATGTTTAGATATCACTCCCCTTGTAGATCATCACAAGTGCTACGAGTTTTCCGCCTTGCACTGAAATTAGCTACCAAGTTAGTGGCAACAACCTCAATATCATATGATACAGGACCAGGGTTGCCAACTCGTACGATAATTATGGGGGCATACGATAATTTTAATGTTTGTATACATGGTTGACAACCGTACGATAATTATGGGGGCATACGATAATTTTAATGTTTGTATACATGGTTGACAACCCGTACGATAATTATGGGGTGTGCGATAATTTGAATGTATGATAGTTCGATAGTTCGGAGAAATATTATTTTCACTGGTTTGTTCCACCAGCGAAATGAAACTAATTACAAATGCCCTCATGGCCTGTCTACATACCTCTAAGGCAACCATTTCATATCGTACTAATCCTTCTAGCCTTTATCCTCTTTTTGCCAGTGTGCTCAGATCTGGTAATCTCAATGAAGAAGGCGCTGTTCCGAAAATTGATGATCAATGGAGAAAACTCTGAATAAGTAATATTCCGTGTGAAATAAAGAACATGCCTGAACCTGGTCGGTTTTGAAGTGCTGTTAAACACATGCCACCTTGGTGGAAATACTGAATTCAAAGAACTAGCAGCCTTTGCATTATCAGTGATTTCGTTTCCCCACAGAAAAGCTTCTTGTGAAAGTTTTATATATTTGTATAATGCTGCAACGGTTGAGGAAGATGAACTTTCAGATAAATAATGCGAGAAACATAAGTGCTAAAGTTGCAATACTGGTTGAGGTCATCAATCTTGTATGTGAATATCATAAACATCATTAATATTACATTTTCATAAGTGTTATGCTGATATTTTTATTGTTGTAGCATTTGGTTTAAGATGTACCATAATTTTGAATCCAAATCTATAATTTCGAGTGACTGGTACGATAATTTTACTTTTAAATGTTGGCAACCCTGTACAGGACACATGCCTAAGTGAGGAATGGCCGAGAGGTCTAGGCGCTGACCGTGGAATTCAGAACTTCTAGCTGCCGGGGGTTCTATGCCCGCCTTTGGCATGTTTGTTTTCTGAAATACAAAATTAACAAACGTGTTTAATTTTCTACAGCTTTTTATCAGGAATGGAGAATCGAATGAAGGCACACTGCTAGAAATTGAGTTTAGTTGAGGGGGACATGGCAACATTGTGTAGTGCTTGAAAATCGACATGGCAACCTCGCTAGGTGTAAAGGTTGCTTACGCACAACTGCGTTCTGTTCTGTTTAATGTATCACTAATTACATTATTCCCTGGCATCCAGATCTTGTAACAATGCATTTTATGACCATTAAAACCGTATTTTACACTACTACGCGCTTATATATTTTAATATGGTGATAGTCTACGACATTTATAGAGATGCCTTTGAATGTGAATCTTTAAAGGGAAATATTCATTTCGGGAGGCATGATTGAAGTTGAGGCAGACGTGTTCCCTGCTTTATTTTAATAAATTGCAATTAATATCGTATAAAGCATTCAGCTTTAAAATAGTTGCAATCGTACTGCAGCATTCATAAGACGGCGGGAAAGTTACAACGCTATGCGGAATAAAAATATGTACAGAAATAGATTCCATTGGTTTGCATAATGTTATATTTCACACTGCTTATATCAATAATGATGTTCCCGTTAAGAAAGAAACAAGGAAAAGGGAAATAAAAAAATAAAAAAGTGGAGCCCACCACTGTAGATTTGAACGAACATGCCTTAGCCAGTTGCGCTATAGGCAACACACGACTTTCGTTTCGCTGATTAAACATACGTCCGTAAGTGAAGCACCCAACACTGGAATCATTTCTAGTCCGCAATTTAATAAAACACCATAAGAACAACTTTTCTGCAGATGCACTGAAGTTAAATTTGCAATGTTTGCCCGTTAATGTAGAAGGATTGCTGAAATATTGCTTTTTAAAACTGTGAGGCGAGTGAGCTAAGAGGAGACATGGCTGCCACGTCCTTTGGACAGCAAGGGAAGCACATGACTAATGTAATTCTCATACCATCTATGCAAGCACGCCTGTGGTTTAGGTGACCCTTCGCGCAGGTTTAGCTGAAGGTGGGTATTTACTTTTGTGAAAGATAGTACATATAAATGGAAGGTAATGCAAAAATTTGACATACAGGATAGGTATACAAAGTCAATCAGGCAAGAATTTGCGGTTGTGACTTGCTCAGAACAGTTACATTTGATACTTTAGCGGTAGTCTGTCATCATATTCAGTTCTATCACTCTTGATAACGCTCTTCCATTATTTTAGGTATTGATGGAAGCGCTCCCCCTGCTCATTGCTAACAGCTCCAAGGTTTTTGGAGAACTCATTAAGGTGAATATTTAGGAAGTGCATCCTAATGCTTATGTTGCATCCCAGATCGCGAAATGCCACTACCATCCTTTGAACCAAAGCTTTGATATTTTGTTAACAAGGAAGTTCTTCATAACTGCTACGAAAGACATACATGGGGCTTTCACCTTTTTCACCATCTTCCTGATAAATTCCTCGTCACGTACAAGGGCTCAGATTTTAGGAGCATCAAATAAACCTGCTTTTATTTTTTCGGATGTTACACCAGGAAAGGCACACTGTATTGAAAACAAGCGCTTTCAACGTCCATTACCGTTACGAATTGTTTCATCAAGCTAAGCCTTATTGGGAAGCGTCGGGAAGGTTATTCTTATTCTGTCTCTCTTTTTTTTAATTTTGTTGTTTAACGACGCTGTCAATTGCCAGGATCACATCAGCGTCGCCGGTGTGCCGGAATTTTGTCCCGCAGGAGTTCTTTTACATGCCAGTAAATCTGCTGACATGGAGCTGTCGTTTTTAAGCACACTTAAAAACCATCGGCCTGGGCCGGATTTGAACCCGCGACCTTGGGAACAGTAGGCCAGCGTCTAACCAACTGAGCCACCCAGACCGACATTATTATTATTCTGTCTCGGCTAACAATAGGTTCATTTCCAAAATTTGTCATCCCTACTTCCAGAGTTTCACATTTGGGCCACTTTTGTGTCCAGAGTTCCTTCAATGCACCTCTGTTCTCCAAGGAGGACGTTTATCATTTTAAGATCCACACAAATGATCTAGTTACGGTCATGATATTTGATTAAATTTACCCCCGATTTGCTTTATTCCTCTCGCAGATAAACTTAATGACCAATTAGAACTGCCTCATAAATATTTCCATTGTACAGAAACACAACTGTGACCATTCTTTGGGCTATGCGCAAGAGGTGTCCTGTTGAACTATACAAGGTGACACCTAATAGAGTAACAAAGTTTTTATATAGCGACAATAAAAAACAAAGTGTCTGTATTCAGAAAAGAAACACACAAAAGTTTGCTCCTGCTTTATGAGATATGAAACTTCAGCTTAGTGGTGATGCTTGTAGGGGATAACTCGGCAGATTTCTTGGGGAGATACAGATCTCGCCCAAGTCGTTCGATTCAGATCGGCTAAATGGCTGTCGTGGTAATGGCTGTCTGACATCAGATAATCCATTAGATTCTGTAACATTTCCTCATGCATCTTATGAAATGCCTCTTGATCACAATGTGACTTTATCGTCCTCAAAAGAAACCAAACCATTGAAGACTGGAACCAGGAGTATGTGAGGGTGTGGAGTGGGTGGCATTGCTCAGGAAATACCAAGATATAAAATACCATGCCCATTTTTCTTGCCAATGTCCCTAGTATTGTCAGGCGGAAATAGCAGTCACTTATGTAGTCCTTCGGTTTACGCCAACCCACGGGAACGCCAAAAAGCTTTAGTTGTGCTTTTGTCCAGTCACGAAGCACTTCCTCACAGTAATTATGACACACAATATGCGGAACCCGTTGCTTGTCTTGGTCGCCTAGTGAAACTTCAAAATAGCTTGCACACGCACGTCTGACAAATAATGAAGTAATGCACATTTGACGTTGAAGTGCATAACAGTCGCACATTCCTGCCGACTTGAAGAGGCTATGAGCCACTCTCAAAAGAGAAAAAATACTTAGTCACATACTTTTTTATACTTTATATAATAAAATGATATAAATTCATGTTTTAAACTATTAATTAGCTTACACCCATGCTCAAACCCACCAGTAGCTGTCCTTTAACTTCAGTGCAAAGGCCAAAATCTGCAAACTTCATACTGTAATAAAACTACAGCATGCTGGATAATCGTAAACTTCGTTTTTCAAAAGCTAACAGCATATTTTAATATAACAAATAAGCAATAACATCTCGTAAAGTGGGCTATCGTGGAGCAAAACATCACCTTAATTTATTTATTCTTTTTTTCCTTCTTTCTTCATGTACAGGTACAATATGCTGCTGCGGCCGCCGCCGCCGCTGCTACTACTACCACTACTACTACCACCACCACTACTACTACCACCACCACTACTACTACTACCTCTACTACTACTACTACCACTACCACTACTACTACTAGTACTACTACCACTACTACTACTACCACTACTACTACCACCACCACTACTACTACTACCACTACTACTACCACCACTACTACTACTACCACTACTACTACTACCACTACTACTACTACCACTACTACTACCACCACCACTACTACTACTAGCGTATCTGTTAAAGAGGGAGCTGAAGAAATGGTTGTGATTAAAGCTAAGGATAAAACTTATGCAGATCTATTGAAAACTGTGAAGCAAAATGTTGATATAGGCAAGCTTGACGTGAAAATAAAGAGTATTAGAAAGACCGCAAGAGACGATTTAGTTCTCATGGTAGAGGGGGCGGAGAAAGCTAAAGTCCTGAAAGAAGAAATTTCAAAAAATATTAAGGAAGTGGAAGCTGGGACCATAAGGAAGGAAGTTACTGTATTCATTTATGGAATGGACCCGACAATCTCGGAAGAAGAACTAAAGGTGGCTATTGTTGAAGAAATAGGAGTAAAGGAAGATGAAATAAGTAATATATCAATAAGACCGGGTAGATATGGAAATCAAAACGCAACTCTAAATTTGCCTGCTGACCCTGGGAAATTGCTACTAAAAAAAAGGCAATTTAGAATTGGTTGGCTACAATGCCAGGTGAGGGAAAGGGTTACTATAACACGGTGCTATAAGTGCCTAGGATTTGGACACAGAGCAGCACAATGTAAAGAGGGGGAAGATAGGACAGGAAACTGCCTAAATTGTGGAGAGAAGGGACATATAGCCAAAGAATGCAAAAGTACACCTTTCTGTATGGAATGTAAGGTAAGCGGACATAGAACGGATCAGATGAGATGTCCAATATACAGGAATCTCATCTTAGACGCTAGAAGAAGACGGCTAAAATAGACCAAATGAGTACAATGGATATAAGTGTATTGAAGTAAATTTGATGAGATCACAACTTAGTCATGACATGGCAATTGCAGTTGCAAAGGAAAAGATGATTGATGTAATGTTTGTATGTGAGCCGAACTTAAAATATGTGTCGAGCAGTGACTGGATTAAGGACAAACGAAAGGACGTTGCAGTCTATTTTTTTAATAAGAAGGTTGAGGTAACAGATCTGAGGTTGGGAGAAGGCTACATATGCATTGTTTTTAAACATTTTAAGATCTATGCCTGTTACAGCTCACCTAACATCCCTCTGCTTGACTTCAAGAGAGACGTGGACTCTATAATGGAAGATATTAAATTATCAGGAGGAGAAAGTATTATTATTGGAGACTTAAATATTAAGTCACCCCAATGGGGATCTCCTGTTGTTGATCGCAGAGGTGATTACTTCCTGGAGTGGATGGCAACTTTGGACTTGGTGGTGCATAATAGAGGGAATAAACCAACCTTTGTGAGAGGAGCCTGTGGGTCATACATAGACATTACATGCTCAACCCAGAAAGTAGCAGAAAAATCATAAATTGGGATGTGCTGGATGAAGAGTCACTTAGTGACCATAGCCTAATTTATTTTGAAATAAAAGAAACAATAAGACGAAGAGATAGAAATATAGAAAAAACTAAGCAAGAATACAACTGGGAGGTGTTTAAATTAATCCTGAAGTGGAAGTTAGAAAATGGTGATGTCAGTAAGGATGAAATCGATCAGGATAGAATGATAAAGACACTTCAAGAAATTACAATGGCTAGTAAAATAAGTAAGGATAGGAAGGGAAGGTCGCAACTCCCATACTGGTGGAACAGTCAGATTGATGAACAGAGAAAGAAATGTATTCAGAGTAGGCGTAAGCTGACAAGACTCAACAGAAGGCTCTGTGGAGGTCAAGACGCAGAGGAACTGAGGGTACAATATAAAGAAAGTAGAAAGGTATTAGGTAAACTCATTAAAGAAGCCAAAAACAAACATTGGCAGAAATTGTGTGACGAACTTGACCAAGACATTTGGGGAGCAGGTTACAAATTGGTTACGGGACAGTTGACAAACAGGATGCCAATTGAATTAACAAGAGAAAGGAGAAGAACAGTGGCTGAGCATTTATTCCCGAGTAGGAAGGATAAATTAGGGAATAGTATAAGGAGTAATGAGGTAATGCCATTTACTCTGCAAGAGTTGCAGAATGCAGCAAAAAATATGAAATCAGGTAAAGCACCAGGCCTGGATGGTATTCCCCCAGAAGCTGTCAAGCTTACTGTAGAAATAGCTCCGGAATGGGTTTTAAGTGTTTTAAACACATTACTAAGTAAACAGAAGTTTCCAGATGAATGGAAAGTGGCCAAGCTTGTCCTCCTGTTAAAAGGAGAGAAGATGCCGCAAGACTCATCAGCTTTTAGACCATTATGTCTCTTGAATACAATGAGTAAGCTATACGAAAGGCTAATAAGGATAAGGCTCGACAAGGAGATTGACCAGGGGGAGGGATTATCAGATCATCAATATGGCTTCAGGAAAGGAAAGTCCACTATCCAAGCAATGGAATCAATAATGGAAATAAAAAATAAGACCGAAGATAAATGGGTATGCGTAATCACACTAGATGTGAGAACCGCATTTAATACTGCAACTTGGAGTGTAATAATCACTGAATTGCAGCGAAGAAAAATATCATTATATCTTATTAATATAATAAGACAATATTTTGATAACAGATATATTCAGTTACATCAGAAGGATAAAATGCAAGTAACGGTGGGAGTACCGCAGGGCTCCGTATTGGGACCCACATTATGGAATATTTTGTATGATGGGGTACTGCGGCTCAAATTGACAACGGGACCATATACTATAGGCTTTGCTGATGATCTGGCGCTCATTGTAACTGCTATCGATGAAGAAGAATTGATGTTTAGAGCAAACGAATCCTTGAGACGCATACAGACATGGATGAAGAC
>CM060962.1:105944411-106006911 GCA_030765045.1 Tenodera sinensis
TACCACCGCTACCGACACGGAAACCGCCACCACCTACACTACCACCACTACTACTGTCTTGTGGCACTACAGCCCTTTGAGGCAGCCTTGGTCCACCGCCCGGCCGCTGTATCCCCCACCTCTACTCATTACAGGCGTCATGAGTGGGGCCCAGTGGTGGAAAGTGGGACGTGGTGAGCGACCCGAGCCCTCCCGGCCAGTATATGCGGTCTTCGTATTGGGATTTGATCATACAGAGGAACCTGGTGTGAGAGCGAGGAAGTGGATGATACGAAATGATGGCGAAAGATGATAGGAAAGGTGGTCATGGAGCAATTCGTGGAATGATAGCGGGGATACCGGAGAACCCGGAGAAAACCCGCCCCTGCGCTGGTGTGACCGCCAGGCATCCCACAGCTGACGCCTGGGATCAAACCCGGGTCGTTTTGGTGGGAGTCAAGCGGTCTAACCACTCGGCCACGGCGCGGCCTACTACTAATTTTGATACTACCACTACCACCAAGAACACTAGCACTGCCACTACCATTACTACTACCACCACTACTACTTCTTGTATCACCACTATTATTGCTATAAATGTAACAAAACTAAGTTTCTCCCCCTCGTCAAAAAGTCTGATTCAACACAGCTTGAAAGCACGGCCACTCTTCTTACTGTAGCAATATGAAGGTCATGATTGTAACGTAACATTAGGTACCTCTCTTTGATGTCATCCACAGAAAATTATTACGATTGTGAGGAAACTTCGGCTGTGAATTGTGCGAAACTTGTTGGTTGTAGAAAACAATTGTAGAGGAGAAGCCGATGCAATTTCTATCGAACAGTCCATTGACTTAAGCGTGCTTCAACACAGTGAAGTAGTAATAAATACCTTATACAAACCATTTTATGGTGAATCTACCGTTCAATGGAAAAAGGACCACTATCATATGTTATTGAGTGTTACATGTAGAAAATACCACAGCTACGTATACTATACCCCTAACATCCTGTATATTTGATTCTATAATCAGTATAAACTTTAAGCCAAAAGGGTGACTCTAGCTCTACCTCGCGGTGTGCTGTTCAGGGGTCAGTATGTCAATTACGTTTGAGGAATAAATGCTCTATATTGGTAAGTGTCGACTTTCCGATGCTGTGAATGGCAGTTCTAATACATGTGACGTGACCTTGCATATCCTAGTGCGGCATTGTGACTGGCACGGTTTTAATTCATTGGCAGTCCGACCCCAGACCTGCGACACAATTAGTGTTAGCTATATCGCGGCACATGCTATCCTCAAGAGTATGTGCCAACTTTTCCTTGAATGTAAGCCATTATGTTGTACTCTATTCCACACATTGAGCCCTACCTTATAAACAAGGACTCAGAGGGTAGGTAGAACCAAATATTGTAGTGCGCTATAAGCCTCCTCAGTATGTCTAACATGCGAATGTGCAAATCTCGAGAATTACTGGAGGGATTGTGTAGTTTTATAGAGTACTACCCCGCGTTGCCCGTGATTTGACGATTTTGTCCCTACTACTTTTAGACTTACGTTGGATACTATAAAGAACCCAAAATAAACAAAATAAATAACAATACCGAGAAAATACTATGCAAAAGCACTGTTGAACAACCCCAAATACCACAGGAAGAAAAGAAAGTAGAGAGAGTTGTGTGAATTTAAAACATTACATTTCTAAGCCAAGCATACAGAGAATTATATGCATTCTTTGCAGACGAGGGAGTAGAGGAAGAAACGCGATTGTGTTTCGTAAAAAAGTGAGTAAAGATAACCGTGTGAATTCAATTTCAAACATATGGAAACTTGTATGAATTGTTTGTAGAAGAATGATTAGAGAAATAAGTGTGATTGTGTTTCATAAAAGAAAAATGTGTAGAGAAAATCGTGTAAATGTGGTGTTGCATTTCTATTTCAGTCAGAAAGTTGTATAAATATATGTTGAAAGGTGAATAGAGAAAGAAATGTGATCGTGTTTCGTAAAAGAAAAGTGAGTAGAGAATACCGTGTGAATGTAATATGTGGCATTTCTATTCCAGTCAATGAATAATTTCTTGAAGGGTGAGTAGGGAAGGGTATGTGAACGTATTAGGTACGTGAAAGAAACGCGACCAGAGAAAACCATGTGAATGGTACATTGTATAGTAAAAGGACAGAATACAATCCTTTTCCATGAAAAAATACTAACGTATGTGCTGAATTGGGAGGTGATCGGTCAAGCGGTTTAGGAGCGCATAGGATACAAACACAAACATTCATATACAGGATGTAAGGTACTGCTTCGGCCACACGTTAACCACGGATTCTTCATGATGAGTGTAACAAATATGCTTAATACAATTTTTGTCAATAAAGAACCGTTTCGCCGTAAAAAAATAATTTGTGTCAAACATTTGGAGCCATCTAGCTTCTTGACGAATGGGTATAAATGGTTTATTATTTCACTAACTGTACCGCAAACATTGTGTGAACAACGCTGTAATGACTTTGTATCCTAATTCGAATGAATTTAGCCACAATTTAATGTTAAAGTGTCATGCAAAGTTTAATTTCTACGCGAATTATGGCAACGTCGTGGGCCACTCAATAAGTACGTGTCGCGTATTCTCAGAACAAATTCGGTTGCCTGGGGGAGAGGGGAGCTATCGCTTGACGTTTGGTGTGAAGGTTACGGGGAGGAAAGGGAAGGGTTAAAATACAATTGTCTTCAATACGAAGGAATTTACCTTGCGATCATGAATTCGTTCACATCAAGGGAGTACTTAGACATGGCCCTAGTAATTTAAGGGGGGAATTCCCTCAAGAATAAAAATTAAAGAGGTACAAAAATAAACAGACAAAATAAAATAAAAAGCATAATATTGAGATCCCGTAAATAAAGGCAGATGTTCCCATTCCCCTCATCCCCTATCTAGCGAAATAAGCCACGCTTTATCTCCAACTCTTCTTCTGTTTTTTTCCTCTTAAAAAGCACAAAAACAGCCTAAAATAATGCCGTCTCTTGTGAACTGAAATGCGACTCAATATTAAAAACTTTATGTAAGTAATAATAAAACCTAAATAAACAGACATATTTGGCATAAATGACATACATTTTCAGTATTTCTTGTTGTAAAGTGCTTATGTATTTAGACAGGCTTATGGAATTTATTTCAAAATACTGACTGGTACTTGTGTTCTATGTTAAATAGTACTTGGCAGTATCCTTTGGAGTACATTAACTGTGCTTCAATCCCGTATTAGATACGAATTTGGTTTGTCAGATGCCCAGAGAAACTCCATATTATGTATACTTTCTTTTAAGGGTAGTATCACTGTCATGTTTACTTCTCTAGAGATCAATTTCATTTTGCTTGTCTATAGAATCAGAGGAATGAAGTAGTTGCACCCCTCGGCCACAACTAACCAACAACACAAACCATGGCCGTAAGAGCTGTGAAGCTAAACCCCAATGATCAAGCATAAAATAACGGGAATATACATTAAAAGACTTTAAAAAAAAAAAAAAAAATTATGTGTTGCACTCACATGACCTTCTCTACTCTTGTACTAACCATTCTTACACACTCTTGTTCCTATATCTTCGTGTTAGTTGAGATTAACATTTGTACAAATTATCTTATTGCTTATTTCCATGTAGTTGCAAGGGGACTATTAGAATACAGTAAACTTTGAGCGATAGTCAAATCTTTTAAAGATTTGAGATCCCGTTCTCTTTGCACGTGTAACATAAAAAAATGAACAACGATGTTCCATTTCAGGGAAGTTTAGTCTTCCGAAACTGACAAAAATAATAAGGAATATCTCCTAAATGGTTTACTCTACAAAAAAGAAAATATTTAGACATAAATTGTGTTTTAGGCAGATCTACATTTTTTGTACAGTAAGATTTTCTCTATTTCTTACGGTTTACGAGTTATTCAAAAGTCATCCAGAGTAAACAGGACTACATAGGCTACAGCTAGAAAATTCAAAATAAACATTTCCTTTGTCATACAAATATCTTAAACATATGGCATTTTAATCAAAATCGTTAGAGTCGTTTTCAAGAAAATCAAAATTGTCGAAAAATTTTCCATGTAAAGGATAGTTTAGGGTGGGGCTATTTTCCTCAGAATCTTCGTGTCGCATCTTTGAAAGACATTAAACTTAAATACCAACTTTGGTTTTTAACCGACTTCTCGTTTTTGAGTTATGCTGTCCACAGACTGACAACAGACAGACACACACGGACCTTTGTTTAAAAATGTTTTTTTTTTTTTTAAATGCAGGGGCTCTCAAAACATATTTCCGGTGAAATCTCGACATCGAATTTTTGGGTGGAATACAATACTTCCTCTACTTACCAGTAGAGAAAGTAAAAATTGTGGTGTAAGTGGGGCGAACGGGCATGAAAAGTAACTGGAACGTATTTATTGTAAAACACTGGTTTGTAAAATCTTGGCAATCTACTGGAATTCAGTCCCTCAATTACGTTGGCACTCGCCTGTGCTCATGCGCAATAGCACCAAGATAGCGTTTTTGTTGACATCATGCCATAACTTACCTATAAAGAAAGCGTTCTAAAAAGGGTTAGTGGTTCTTAAAATGGTCACATTGACTCTAAACGCACCTCTTAACTATTTTGGTAAGTTTTGTTCACATTCTAGTATTTATTATTTAGTTTTAAGGCGGGACATAGACACTGAAGTTCGGCCAAACATAGAATCATAGTCGTAGGTATACATATAAAAGAAAGCCTTGTATGACTCCAAATGGTGTACCTACCTCTGTGGTGGGTCAGCATTCTTTCAGGGAAATAGCTTACATGAAGGTATTCCAAAATGTGAAGTATGAGGTCCTCTGTCCAAGCGATTCATACGGTACATCGTGCTTACTGATTGATATTCCGCTGATGTTACCAACATTTCGAAGTATTCTTCTGTAGAATAATTCATGATGTGAATGACTGATTAAAATTATTTCACTCTTTTTTATACTAATGACTAGCACATAAAGATAAAACCTGTATTTGCTGAATGTAAGACCGCAATTCAAGTTCAGAAGGCAAGTGGTTTTGAAAAACGATAAACCGGTCACTAAGGGACATAAAATAACAATGATTCCTGAATGCACCTGGCATCAGAGATACGCCACTTGAAAAATAATGCTGCAATTCTTGCTGAACTCGAAATGAAAGTAAGTGCGGCAGAATGCGCTTGAGTTTGTATTCTGAGAGCATTACATGGGCATTTAGCTCGGACACACCCGAGTGCTTTCTGACCAATGAATGATGAATCCGTTAGCTTTAGACGCCGTCTCCAATCTCGTTCTCCAGTGCGTGTGCTGCTAGCTGCTCCAGTGAAGAACTATGATATCTTTGTCTCCGGATATGCGTGACATGTGTGAGGATTGGCAGCACCATTTAAGTTGACGTTAAGTTTAATGGAGGCTGATAATGATCTATTAGAAGTAGAAAGTAGAACAACAGTCGCGGAGGGGGTTTTGGCACTTCGACTTCAGAGATTTTTTGTGCCTATGCCCCGAAGGGGCGCCCCCGAGATGGAGGGGTGAGGCGAGAGGAGACAGAGGGCGGCCAGACCACAAGAGAGCAGGCAGAGCAGAGGGCAAGGTCCCTACATTTTTCCCAGTTAGAAACTCCCTCCCACCAGCCACTACAGCGGTCCCACCGGTTCGGGCAGAGCGTCGCCTGCAGTGGCCCCCACAAGTCTTAAGGGCCTCGTTGTGGACACGATCCGGAGCCTGGCTGCCGTGGCAGGGGACGGTGTCACTCAAAGCATTTCATCCGACCGTGCTGCACCCGAACGCCTGCTGACACTTTCGACCCTGAAAGAGACCAAGCGGATGAAAGGATGAACAAAATGAGAAGTGAAGTGAAATGGAGGGAGAGGAAATGATGATGGAGCAATTGGTGGATATGTTGGCGGGGGAAACTGGAGAACCCGGAGAAAGCCGTCCCTACGCCGGTGTGTCCACCATTCAATCAACATGCGGACGTCTGGGATCGAACCCCGGTCGCTTTGGTGAGAGTCAAGCGGTCTAACCGCTCAACCACGGTTCGGCCTCTATTGGAAGTAAGTTGCCGACGTTGCGGTTGAAGAATCAAACTGTTTATGAATCTTGTCACTCGAAATGCTAACTATTGAATTATATTTTCTAACTGCTGACGTATCCGGGCTTTACGGTTCAAAAATAACTGTTCTTATGATACGAAATGCTAAATCTACATATGACTGGAGCGCGGTCTGTAAACGCTGGGGGTTGCCAATAGTCGAGCACAGTAGACACTTCTCTAAGATTGTAAAAATTCGAAGAAAAAGACAAATTCTAGAAATGCGCGCTCTTTTATTATTTAAGTCCACCTACATGACTACACCTACCAATGTCCCTACATAATGTTCCCAAATCTCAAAGTTGCTATACATCCTTTGGGTTTTCATGTCTCGGGGACCATAAAGTGAAAGGTCGCTTTCACCATGGAAGTTTGGAGCGGGGACTAGAAAACATGTTTTACTGGCAGAAACTTCGTAAGTCCATTCATACTTGCCTCTTCAGGATACCCATCTGTGAAATTTTGAAAATCTACAGTTTTCATTGGATTGATTTGAAATTTTAACACAACAATCACTGTATAGTGAGGAATAACTATGCTAAATTTCATACATTTAGGCAGATTAGTTGCAAACATATTAATATTTTATTATATTTTTTTTAATATTTGTATAAATGGTTCCCCATGATGCAATTTTGATTTGAAAAACTTGATAATTTTTAGTTATGTCCTGTTATGGAATGTTAGCAAATTGATGAGATAATTTTTAAATCTTGTTATTAGTTTGGATAAAAATAAATTTTGAAGTTTGAATTCATTATTTTTTTCATTTAAATTTTGAAATGTAAATTTTAATATTTAATTACTCAGCGGTTACTCACTTTATGAGAAAATTATCTCATCATTTCTTTTTAATGTCATTTCTCAGCAGGTACACCAAATTTCATGCATAAGTACTGAAAATTGCATCGTGTGGAGCATTTTAAAGAACGAACAGTGCTAAAAATAATAACGTGGAAAAACTAAGTTTGAAGTCATAGCAAGAATAATGGAACTGTATGGATTTAAATGGACACGACCACTTACAGGCAATCAGTTAGACGGCCATGTGACATAGATAAAAAGGCCGTAAGGCTGTAAAAAGCATATCAAAATAAAGCAGACGATTTATACTATTTGATAAAACAAAAATCCATTTTTGGCAATTTTGGAAATTTTGAGCCTTTTTTCACAGATGGGTATCCTTCAGTGCAGCACTGATTGGATGGAAGGAATCGAACCTCTACCACCTTCGCCATAACGGTCAGAGGGGTGAGTACCTACTTCCCTTTTCAACGTATACTTTTCCCTTCATTTAGGCATGAGACAAGTAAACACAAATGCAGTATAATTTGTATCTGAAACACAATCTTCACTCTGTGAATTTGCTCAGTCCTAAGAATCTTCAGTTCCTTTATAATTCTGAGATATAGACTAAGCGTCTAGCAGCCGCAGCTCCTCACGCACAGATATCTTATTTCCAGGAACACCTTGAGCTAGTTGCCTTCTCTACACAACCTTATACTAATTGCCTTTCCTTAAACCTTTCAGTCCCGGTGTCCATTATAATGGACATAGGCATTTTTTGCCTACTTGTAACACTTTTAACGGTTTCTTATGCTATATTATTGTTATACTGTTTGTCATCAATTAAACATATGTATTTGAGATGTTCTGAGTTGTACAAAATATATTTTTTTACAATTTACATTGTAGTGTTTTTTTTTTTTTTTTTTTTTAAAAAAAAGAAAAGAAGCAAAATTCATGCAACCACAGTCAAATGATACCCTATCATCCATGCTTGCCATCACACCAATTATTTTACGTGGACCCTCCCCGTGCTTTACCACAGGCACATTTGACTGCGGTTGGCGAGACTCGAACTCACGACCTGAGGCTTTGAGTGCATGGCCAGTGTACTACGTGTCGCCTTAACGATCATGGCTATTCAAGTTCAGTGGGCTGAAGGTGTCCCAGACCGCCTAATCTAAACCGGTTTCGAATTAGAGGAAGAACAGCATAAGTAGCAAAATAATTCGGGACTGAAAGGGTTAACATGAAACTCGCTAATGACCCGATGACAAAACTTTACATTGCCTATAGCTAATGACTGTAACTCGGACTTGAGACATGGTGCATTGACTTTAACATATGGAAATTATTTATCGCAATTATGTATATATATATATATATATCTACCTATCAAGTCTTTATAACCTTATAAATCTTAGACATGAATAACCCGATATCACAGTGTGGAGTCTCGCTGATGCCTTATTCAACTAGCAGAATCCAACTTGATAGTTTTCATTTATAGTGCTCAACCCCATAGCTTGTTTTTCTCCTACATTCAATTGTAATTTCCTGTAATCTCTGCTTTGATTTCATTTGGAATCTACATAGGAAGCCTATTCTCGTGCATTTTCCTGTTCATTATTGCCGGTTGGTGCAAACCATAAAAAAGGGGAGATTTGGTGATTTGTAAATTCAAAATATAAAAGAAGTACAAAATCTATCACCGTATAATACAAAACAAAGACAAATGTGCCATGGAATCAATTAAAAATTGCATCGTTCTCACATTATAGTTATCTTATTGAATCCCCTCTTACTTATAATTTTATTTAGGTAATTTAATTGGGTTTGCAAATTCATGCTTGGACTCATTGAAACAATTATCATGACAACAACCATGCATTAACATAAACAGAAATTGCCGAAGAACTATCAGCACTAATGGTGTTTATGAATAGAATTTACGAATCTGGTGATAATATTCTCCCAACAGTCATGCACTGAAAAGTTGGTGTTTAATGGCTCGGGGGACTGTACTCCTGTGTTCCATATAGGGCGTGTGTGTATGTGTTGTGTGGGCGCGCGCGCGTGTGTGTTTGTGTGTGTGTACAGGGGGAGGGGGGGGCTATACTAGTGGAATATGCGCTCGTTCCTACACCCCTTGGGTCAAAATTATGTCTAAATGCAGCGGTCAAATTAATAAACAATTTCATTTAAGAATGCTCCCTCAAATAATAATTTTGTATAACGCCCATTCTTATCACATGCGGCACCAAAGGCGATGTTCCATGAAATGAAATTGGGAAAGGGCATTTCGGTAGGAAACTTTCTAGGCCTAAGTTTTGAGTACCTCCCCGTTATTTGCCGGTTGTGACAACTGAACGAAACCTAGAGGAAAGACACGAAGGACAATCGTAGTGGGATTTGAACCGCGTACCTCATGTTCTCGAGCCCGTGTCTTGGTGACCACCCTTGCTATGATGTATACTACAATTTCAATAATGCTGTTCATCTGAAGTTGATCACATGAATCATATTAATGTGCTTATCTCGTACGAGTGGTCGGATGCACGGCAGATCTGGTGGCGACAGCCAGTGCCCTCACTCTTGAGTAATTGTATAAGATTCCCCCACAAATGAAACCACTAACTTTGTAATTGTTGAGCTTTTCACTATTACAATTATGTTAAATCGATCTATAGAAGTTCTTTTGTGCATGTGCCCCTGAGGGGTGCCCTCTGGGAGAGAGGGGTGAGTGAGGGCGGTCGGACCTAGGAGACACGACAGTGGAGGGCAGGATCCCTATAGTTTGATACGAGTAAACTCCTCGGTGACAGCTCGTACAACCAGCTCCTCTCCCTGTAGATGGTAAAGTGACTGAAACTCATACCTAGAATAGACCAATGTATGGCATTTTGAGGATCTCGGCAGCTCTAGGCAAGAATGGCAAGAAAAGATACGTTCTCCACTAAAGCCAGTATTGAGTACCGTGGCAAACGGCATAAAACATAGCACGAGGTAAACTACCACTATCTGTATATCTTAATTACTTCTAATGTTAGTATTTTAATATATCTGTGTTTTAATTATAAATAAATTGTTGTTGTTTTCTACACAAAAGTGTACGTGAAAAGATTAGATTTAGACTCGATATGTAATTCTATCGCTCTCCTAGATTTTAAGATAAAATTGCTATGAACTAATAAAGGAAAATAGTCCTGACTATAAAACATTGGACTTGAACAAGAAGGCCAAGGTCTTGCCGAGAGCAAGATTTCAGCCTTTCTTTCCTCTCCCACTATACGCTTACGCATGCCACTGGGGTGGGGGGGGGGGGGTGAGGACACGAAGACCGCCCCCGATTCGGAGGACCAACATTTACATAGAACATAATTTTCCCTGCCATGCAACGCCGAGACTCCCGCCGACAATCAAATTCCTGAAACAGACAAGCAGGATGATGGATGAAGTGATAGGAGAAGTGAATCGAAATGAGAAGTGCCGTGAAATTGTGGGACAGGAAATTCGGGGATGTAATTAACCTTCCCAACTTTCACTTAGCGACTGGGGAAACACTCGTAAAAACCATGGGTCAGAAAGGTAAGCCGCGAACCCATGACCACCCGAGTCCAAGTCATACACGCTACCGAGGCGCTATCTCTCTCAGTTGTCGTTAACATTACTCAAAATCCAGTTGCAGAAGTTTAACGGCTCTCTCTATCACGTGGTAGGAGTTCGTGGACAACAGTGATCTTCAATGCCTTCCAGTATAAAAGTTTGCTAACCTAACACGCTGAGCTCATTACAGCTGCGGTTTCCTGTGCAATCTGTTGCAGAGATTTTTTTTAATCCAGGAGAATATTCTGAAGTTCTCCAACTTTGTCTGGTTTCCCCTCAGTAAACACTCACTGCCTCACCCTTCGTTCCTTATCCTGAATCAAACCCGTTTCCCTAAATTTATTAACAAGTTTTAGCGTAACTTCTCTGCTTAGAGGACATACACTTCAGAACTGTGTTCAAATTGTCTTCTAACTTTTCTGCCAGCTGACGTATTTGCATACCAAGCGTTAAGAAATCCTTTGCTGTGATTTACTTATTTCATTGCACTACTGTAACACACAAGTAATAAATAAAAATAAGGAGTAAACACATGCTTCCGCACTTGACTGAGGAACGAGCAAACCTAAGCCAAGGTTACACGACGAACCGCGGTGTTGTCGTTGCTTGTCAACCAGACAACCGGACAACTCTTATATGTGAAGCACTCCACTAACCGAAATTTAATCAAAGAAAGAGACAAATACAAAACTCTTACTTTCTCTGCTGACTATAATATGGAGCTAAAGTTTGGAGTCTTTTCGTAAAATAACTTTTCAAGAAATGCAGCAGGAATACAAACTACGGACTGAAGTAAGCATTGGAACATGCAAGACATTTAAATGTTGAAAATAAAAGTTATATAAATGTTTCACCAATTATTAAGGAACGGATAACTATACTAGCAGGTATATTTACCAAATAAATGTTAAAACATACACTTGCCTGAAGCAGAAACTTGGATCGACCAAGACAAATATATGAGACCTGAGAGATCTAAATTGGGTGTCGCATGACGCTCATGACAATGGTGATGGGAAATTGAACCAGTGATTTGCCTGGCCCTGTTAAAAGCTTTTCATTGTACTCCAAATTGATAAAATTTTGCCAAACAACTTTATCCATACCTATAATTCTTCTTTTTTTTCTGAGGTTCTGCGTTTCGGAAAAATAAAGAATGTTTAAAAAATGAGATTCTGAAGAAAAAATTACATACTTGAAGAGTGCTTAAATTGTGTGTGTGTGTGTGTGTGTGTGTGTGTGTGTGTGTGTGTGTGTGTGTGTGTGTGTGTGTGCGTGTGTGTGTGTGCATGACAGAGTTAGTATGAGTATGCATATGAGAGGGAGAGATAAAGCTAGTGTGCAAGTGTGTGTGAAATTTTGTGTGGCTGTGCGTGTGCGTAAGAGTTGGTGTGAGTGAGTGTGTGTGAGAGTATGTGTGAATATGAGAGTTACAGTGAGTGTGAGAGTTAGTGTGGTGAGTGTGTCAGTATGTCAGCGTGAGTGTGAGAGTTAGTGTGTGTGAGTATATCAGCCTCAGTGTGAGAATTAGTGTGAGTGAGTGTGTGTGAGAGTATGTGTGAATATGAGAGTTACAGTGAGTGTGAGAGTTAGTGTGTGTGAGTATATCAGCCTCAGTGTGAGAATTAGTGTGAGTGTGTGTGAGAGTATGTGTGAATATGAGAGTTACAGTGAGTGTGAGAGTTAGTGTGTGTGAGTATATCAGCCTCAGTGTGAGAATTAGTGTGAGTGAGTGTGTGTGAGAGTATGTGTGAATATGAGAGTTACAGTGAGTGTGAGAGTTAGTGTGTGTGTGAGTATATCAGCCTCAGTGTGAGAATTAGTGTGAGTGAGTGTGTGTGAGAGTATGTGTGAATATGAGAGTTACAGTGAGTGTGAGAGTTAGTGTGTGTGAGTATATCAGCCTCAGTGTGAGAATTAGTGTGAGTGAGTGCGTGTGAGAGTATGTGTGAATATGAGAGTTACAGTGAGTGTGAGAGTTAGTGTGTGTGAGTATATCAGCCTCAGTGTGAGAATTAGTGTGAGTGAGTGTGTGTGAGAGTATGTGTGAATATGAGAGTTACAGTGAGTGTGAGAGTTAGTGTGTGTGAGTATATCAGCCTCAGTGTGAGAATTAGTGTGAGTGAGAGTGTGAGAGTTAGTGTGAATGTGTCTGCGTGTAAGTGTGAGTTAGTGTCAGTTAATATGAGTGAGAGTAGGGTTGATTTGATTGAGCGTGTGACTCTGGAAATTAGTGTGCGTGAGTGTGTGTGCGTGTGAGAGTTAGCGTGAGTTAATGTGAGTGCGTGTGAGTTCGAGAGTTAGTGTATGTCAAAATGAGTGTGAGAGGAGTGTGAGTGTGTGTATGTGTGTGAGGGTTAGAGTATGAGTGAGGTTTCCTACGAGGTGTGTGAATGTGTGTGTGCGCGCGCGCGCGCGTGTGTGTGTGTGTGTGTGTGTGTCTGTTTGTGTGTGTACTTGTGTGAATGTGAGAGTTAATATGTTGACACTATGATTGTGGGAGTTAGTGTGAGTTAGAGAGAGAGAGAGAGAGAGAGAGAGAGAGAGAGAATGAAAGAGAGGGAGAGATGAGGGGGGGGGGTCGAAAGGAGCTAGAGGGAGAGACTAGCAGTGAAAGTTTGCTAAACACAAAATTTCATGTATGTACTAATATGTGTCTCTTTGGATAACCAAGGCGAAGATTGCCAGCATATTCCACCACCTAAACAACTGGAACACGAAAAGCATCTTCGTTGTTTAGTTTTTCAAAGCCGAACTATATTACTTTCTCTATTGCTTACCTATGGTATGTATTGCATTCAACCCAACGATTCGGTACCAACATTTTACCACCTTTTATACTCCCGGAACTCAAAAAAGCATTTTTGGAGAAAGGTTAGCGCGCGTGCGCGTGTGTTTGTCTGTTTATCTGTAAACTGCATTACTCAAAAACAAAAAGTCATTTCAATATCCGTGGTCTATGGCAAACATGCTAGCGTCTGGTTTCCAAGATCTCGGGTTCAAAACCGGTGGAGGGCGATGGTGTTTTTTTCGGGTGTAAAATCCCGATGCTCCGGTGTCGTAGATTTATGGCACATAAGAGAACCTCAATCCCGATTAAGAGGCCTCCCACCAAAATTAAACTGTTTCTTGCGCTAAATATAAAATGGGACGGTGACAATCACAGCAGTTAAGGAGCGTCTATAAATAAAACCTTTTTTATGTACGCAACTTGTGAAACGTAAGATTCCCCTTTGCTCGTGAAATTGTTATCATGAACGTACCGTTATGCGTACAAGGGTGGGGAAATCTAATCGATACACTCATGTTTGAAAGCGAGTCGTTATATGTTGGACTTGAAATGTCATACCATTTCCATGATATCGTGAGAAACAATTGAATAGCGACATCACGTTTCAAAGTGATAAATTTATTGAAAAATTCGGCAACAATAATACAAAGGTATCTCGGAAATAGTTAAAGACTGAAAAGTTATTTGAAATAAATTGTGTGTTTTAAAGACATCTACAGTTTTGTGTAGTAAATTTCTGTAAAGTTTTCCGGTTATATCAATTCCTTCACAGGGTGTTCCCGAAAAATTCAAGATACATTTTATTTGTAATTTAAATATTTTAAATATATGGATGGCGTTTTAATAAAAATCCTTGGTATACTTTGAGAAAATCAAACATTTCAAAAATTTTCCAAGTAAAGGTAATTTGTGGTGGGGTAATTTTCATGGAAATCCCTGTGTCTCATATTTGGAAGAACCTGAGCTGAAATACCAATTCATTTTTAGTTATGATATTCATAGATACGCTCAAACATACATACCTTTATCTAAAAATGCAATTTTTATTCATGGGACCTCAAAACAAATATCTCCTGTGAAATGTTAGGTTGAAACAAACTATCTACTAGCTATGCGGTAGAGAAAACAAAAGTTAAGCGTAGGTACTGTAAATTAAACAACACATTCCTTTGTCCTCTAAGCTCATATTATCCCAACGCATAAGTAGCAATTATTGTTAGAAGAAGAATGTGTACTAAAACACAAAACAAGAAGGTAAAAATTACTAAATAGATTTTTCAAAACACTTTTTTTCATGCCCCAGATGCGATATTTTCTTTTTGTTTCTTAGCTGGGTTAGGTTGGGGTGTGTTTTATTTGTATTTTTCTAATTAACCAAACCTTTCACGTTAGGGCGTTAAATACTTAGATTATTCTTTGCTTCACTTCCTCCTTTCTTCTTTCCAACTCTCGCTCAACATGTTTTCCCTTCTTCTCTGTCCCTCTCTGTCCCTCAACCCCCCCTCCCTCTCTCTCTCTCTCTCTCTCTCTCTCTCTCTCTCTGCCTCTCTCTCTCTATCTTGATGCAACTCTCAGAGCATTTAATGTTTCAGAAACCTGTAATAAAGTTGCTTATTCTGGCTGTTAATGAAAGCTAAACATAAGTAATAGTCTAATAGTACTTGCGTAAACTTCGCTTGCGTTTGAGCCAATCTATACTGTTTTCTATGGCAACTAGTTGGCATGCATCAGTAGATAATATTAATGCAAATTTCGCCCTATTTAAATTTCATTAACACCAAAATTTGTCAAAAATATGCTTACAAAAATATGTAATATTTTTCCAAAAAGCAGAATGATAGGTCAGATATGGATTTTTACATTTCTTAATTGGTTACCTATGGTACACAGAGGAAGTATTGTATTGCACCAAAAGTTTCATACCGAGATTTCACGGAAAAGGTTCCTCTGTGAGAGAGAGAGAGAGAGAGAGAGAGAGAGAGAGAGAGAGAAAGAGAGAGAGAGAGAGCAGCACAATTCAGAAACCAAAAATCAAATAACTCCCTAACTTGATATGTCAATTCACTATCTTCCAAAGGTGTTATACAAAAATTTTCAAGAAATTCCCCGCACCCAAAATTATCCTTTGCATAGAAGATTTTTGAAATTTTCTATTTTCTGTAGTGATTTTTATTAAAATGCGATATTTTAAAGATATTTATATGGCAAATAGAATGCATATTTTGAATTTTATGGAGTAACCTGTAATGTCATGTACCTTCAATTTTGTACTAGGCTGTGTAACTGGTAAATATTAAAGCCACAGACGAAAACGTAGTGCCCAAAACATTTAAGTATCTTTAAACCAAACAATTTATTCCAAAACAACTTTTTTTGCAGCATAAGCCATTTCTTATTAATGGTTCGAATCACTCAATACCCTTATCGTTTCGTTTAAACCTGTGTTGATTTTCGGTTTTTTCTCGTGATTGCACGGAAAAATAAGTATGGAATTTTAAGGTTAGCATCCAGTTCATAAACATCTGACTACTGTTGTTCTATAACGAGATGTGTAAGGTAGCCATTTCTGCAAAAGTTGATTTCAATTAAAATAACATGGAAAAATGAACATTTGTAAGAATAGTTCGTGTAGCCACTAATAAACAATAGAGGGTAGATAAAGTCACTGAACGTAGCGTAAATGTTCCCTACTGCTAAAACCCCTTTTAGAATAAATAACTAACGTGCCAATGATTTATTTCATAAATGGAGACTAAGGTGTGTTTTATAGCTTTCGTAGCGGAGCCTCATTATAGCTACATACATGTTAGTGTCAATTATGTAACGAAAATCTAAAGCAACAGAAAAGAGTACCTACTGCTAGAAACGTTCGTAATAAATTGTAGAAAATATTTTAATATATGTATCAGTAATTTTGGGAGAAAACGTAAAAAATAGAAGGTTTGCAACAGTCGTTTAAGTTAAAAAACGTTATTTGATCAGTAACAACATTATTGAAGCATCATTGCATTTTCGATCCATTTCTGTTCACAAGAGCTTGAATTTCATTTGCAGACGATGTCTCCTAACACTGCAATGTGAGTACATCCCAATAGAAATTTAAAAAAGCATTGATTTGTCAGCTGTGTAATTGTTTCGTCTAAAACCAAAACAAACAGAAAAATGTTAATTTACTTCAATGATACTGGATTAAGTATTAATCTTGAAAGTGTATTATTTTAATACTATGTGGATAGAAAATTTTATAAGAGCATCACAAAAATTAATATATATTTTTCTCGAATAAAGAAAAACTGCATATCTATTTTAAAAAATGCTTAATTGTGTGTCCTATATTCAACGGTGTTATTGTGGGGGGATTGTGCAATTCTTCCTAATTGCGCAATCTAAAAAATGCCATGTTTCTAAATGTATCCGTTTTCAAAATATTTCTGATTTTGGATCGATAAATTCTGCGCAGAGAATTATGGAATGATTTTCGTATTCAAGAGGAATAATTGTATGCAATGAAACTGGTTTAACAATATAAAAAGATTTACATTACATATAATATTTTTATCTCAAAATAAATTGTCTGTGTTACCGTGTGTTCGGTTGTTGAAAACTATTGTTGCTTAATCCAAAATAATTTGCGTGCTTTTACGATATATGTGTGCTTAAAATACAATAAGAACCAGCGAACTGTCTACTCATAACATTTTGTATGTATTGAAATAAAACATATAGGAGATAAAATTGGCATATTACATTTGATTGACTATAACATCAGATTTTGTTAATGTAATTAGCCGTCCCAAAAGGTAATGTAATTAATCCTTTCAAACTGAAAATGGTTTTTGAAAATACAAGATCCAAGTTTTCATGTATTTTGTGCTCTGGTTTTGTAAGTTTTCAATATTTTCAAAATTTCACCTGTTCATCATCTTGACTATTCAACACCTATACTAGATTTAAACTCTTCCATTATGAACGAATACGTTTGCATACTTGATATTGTCATGTAAATTGTCACGATAAAAACATTAAGACAAAATTATAGTACCTGTAATAAACGACGTGTTTTGTCTGATTATATAAAATTACTTTCTTCAAGATATTCGTCCTAGAGTGTAGAAATCATTAATTCTTATAAAAAAACTCTTTCACAGCTATATGTTTCTTGATATATTGATCTATTAGGTGTATGGAAATTTCCAGGGCATTATAAGGATCAAGGGAAAAAATCGACTGGGTAAGGTGCATTATACTTTCCTTATTTTCTCCTGGAGTATTAAGATGTAATACTGAAATATCATGTATTGTTACCCAGAAATGTTTAGTATTCGGGTTTAGAATATTTTAAGTTTAATTAAACTGGCTCGGTCTTAGTTGCCGTTTTCCAAGCCATGTGGTTTAAATTTAACCTTCCAACATACTTAGGCTTAGTCTACTTATGATTTTTTCTCTAAGCCAAAATGTAAACAACACTTGATTAAATAACTATTGTCACCTGATAAATAAATACACAGTTAGTCCTACTGTGATGTGACAGGACAGGAAGATGTTATGCAAATGATGACACAGATATTATGTTTAATTATTATTATATTTATATTTATCTATCACAATTTACAAAATTACTTCATTTATATTTTTACAAACTAACATTATTTTTCAGGTACGCAAATTTATCACAGATATCAAAATATACTTTATACTGAAACCCTCAACAATATTCCTGAATATTAAACAAGTTCATATTATGCACTGCGCATGAGATAAAACTCAATTTTGAAATAAAAATTAAGATTTTAAACAATTTCCGAATCCCAGAATAAACTTTCTAACAAAATCTAAAATTACAACGATGATTAATTATTGTAAGTCCATTTTATGGATGATTCTTAGTCAGTCTTTTTCTCAAGTTCAATTGTTGAGGCACTTCTTCTATTCACTTTGTTGCACTTCATACACATCACAGATTGTTATTTACAACAATATTTTAATAACAATAAATAGGCTGATGTAGTTTATTAGATCACCATGGCCTCCAAACCGGTAATGCCGGTGACTTTGATTTCTCGATAGCGTTGGAAACAACAGTCGAAGACGGCGACGCTGGGGGAGTGTATACTGTAGTGTAGGTCTGAGAGGGGGGCGTGACGATGGGGGTTGCAGACGCCTGTGGATGATCGCTGTGATGAACTCCATTGCCACTATCGATCTGACGGATGCACGAACCAAGATGTTGCAACAGCTTGGCCCTAGCTGCAGGGTCCACACTTAGAGGTGAAGAGGGTGTTGAGATTGATGCCAGATACTGCGAGACTTCCGCGGCACAGTGGGTGAATCCTGCCCGGAAACGATCTGCGTAAGCTGCCTCCGGGGTGAGACCCAGTGAATGTTGTCGCCGGAGTTTGTGAAGGTGTCGAACTGTGAGCTCCAGGATGTCTGCCTTCTCCAACTTGCTCACGTTCTCGCCCTCGGCCTGAAGGGATGAAACCATAAGTTCCTTCAGTTCGTCAAGACACCGGTTGATTCTCGCTCGACGTTTCCGTTCCAACATCGGTTTCATAACCTGCACACAAAAATTAATTTCTCTATTAGTTTTCTGTTACCAGTATAGTGTCACTGCAAAGCAGCAGCAAAAACAAGAGAATGAAAAACAAAAGAAAGCTATAAAAGTTTAAGATGGTGTCTCGAGGCTAAGTGGCAATTCAAAAGTGTTTATTAACTCATTTGCTGCTCATTAAAGTTACAAGTGGGCGTAGCTTAATTATTGCATCACTGACAGACGGTACGTAAACTAAAAGTTATGGTGGTCACAGTTTATGCTAATTAACTCTGCACACGAAGTTTAATTAAAAGCAAACACTTCTTACCTTTCTGTACTGGTAGGTTCTGGAGATTGGCTGCTCCTCGTATTCCGATGAAGGTACCATATAGGCATTGCCGTCAGGACGCATGATGAACAACGTTCGTGAATGAATCAAGACCGAACTTAACTGCACCGTGCACACAGAACTTGTGATCACGTTTAGGAGTAGCCCTGGGGTGTAAGTGTTTATATATAATAGGGGTAAGTGATAGAGCGGAGTAGGGAGGACCAGGTGATAGAGCCTGCACGCAATCCCCCCACTACTGGCATTCCCCTACTGGCGGACAGCCTGTTGGTAGTCCTCGGCCGTGGGAAAGTTAGTTGGACCCACGTTCCCACACACACATACACACATCGCCACCTGTGCTGCCCTCTCTTTAGTGAGGGCACGCTGCTACCGTGCGGCTGGCCCACGACAGACGTCCCTCATTCCTATGTAGGGTGGCCTGACAAGCCCTAACCCACTTATCAGCGATCAACTTGTGCACAACACACTTTTTATAGGGGAAACAGCTTATCGGCAGCTCCCAAGAATTCAATATGGCCGACATTACACTAAACTGCAGACGAAATTACGCCAAAGGTAGTACTGCCAAAGTACATAATAAAAGCATTATTTCTAACCTCAAATATCATAGGATTAAAGTAGCATGCTTTCAAACAATAACAATGCTTGAACATCGTTACCACACAACACATGATGAACCTTCGGCAAATCTTGTTCTGCAGTAACACTTTTGGATAAAATCACTTTCGAAAGTTAAATATCGTAATATATGTTTAATGCACTACTACATTGTGAACACAAGAATAACAACAGCAACTATAACTGCATACACTGCTCCAAAACAGTTCAAGACAAAACCACGCACACACGAGTAATGCAATGGCGTCCACAGAGTAATACGGGTCCAAACAGAATTTTGTTTTAAAATCTATCAGTTCGCCTCCCTGCAACGGATTAAAAAATAATAGCTTCTGTGGCAACATAATGGATGTGATAACACCAACTATGGCCTAGCTTTACCATGGTTATATTTTAGGAACAGTTTGCGGCACTAATGCAACCTAACAGATGGAATATCACCAAATATAACCAAACCGCGCCATAATGTGGGAAAAGTGTCATCTTTTTTTTTTTTTTTTTTTGGGGGGGGGGGGAGGGTATCCCAATAAACTGAATTCTCTCTAAATCCATTAATTCATAAACACGAATAAAGTATATTAACTTTCGGATACTTGTGTTTCTTAAGAATACCAATATGTACATTTTCCAAAAGCTAAAGCATTCCACTGAGCTAGTTTAATGTTCTACATCTTATGTCTATAAAGAAGTACGAGTGTAAAGTTTGGTGGTTAAATTTAAATTTGTTCCTGTATTATTCACTTGGAAAAAAAAAAAAAAAAATTAACGTATGTTATAAAATTCACCCTGTGATTTAATTTGCATACTTTCCAAGTAGCACTTCTTATCTATGTTTCTTATACAGCTATAAAATATTTGCTATTGAATATTTCTTTAAATTAATTGTGTTTAAAAATAATGTCCGTTAAGATATGACTTCCGGGTTTTACAACGTATGTAGGAAATCTGGGTGAGCTTGTGGAAGTAATACATTTGTCTTCCACTAAGAACCACATAGCAAGTTTTGGTTAGCATATTTTGGGGGAATTTTCCGAAGTTCTACTCTAACAACTTAAAAATTGCATGTTAAAGAGGATTTTAAATGCTGAAAATGTCTATACAGCCGATAAAAATATACTGGAAAATTTGCTCACATCAACTGGACTGAAATTGCTCCTATATGTGTGCGCGCGCACACACACGCACACGCACACACACACAATTTTGGATAAAGGTTGAGAAGTGTCAGTAAAAACCTCAAGTGAGCCACGACTCCCTCCACTCAGCTTTATTTAAATCCCTCACGAAGACGTTGCTAGTGAATCGACCTTATCAGGAGTTTAAAATCCTAAATTATAAAATTAACATTTTTGCCTAATGTTTTACTAATCCTCTTGAGCAATAAATTGAATTTTTTACCATACTATAATTGGTTCTTAATATTTCCCGAGACAGACAGAGAGAGAGAGAGAGAGAGAGAGAGAGAGAGAGAGAGAGAGAGAGAGAGAGAGAGAGAGAGGGAAATATGTTTCTGCTTTTGAATAACTTATACGAAACGCCCCATGGGGTGTGGCTTTAAAATTTTTGGAGCCAAATTTTGATTTTGTATTCTAAAGGCACGTCATGATTTGCAAATAAAGCATAAATGACTTAAAGAACAAATTGAAACGTGTAATTCTTTCTTTTTGCCCTATTTGATTAACAGGTACTTAAAGCACGGAATTCATAATTTACACCTTCCTGAAGTTTTTCAGCCATAATTATTGTTCATGGTCATCCAAAACCTTCTTGCTGAAATGTTCACAGTAATTACTTTTTAGGGTATGCGGGTAGTTTTAGACATCAAAGTTGCACTCCTCTGTTGGGCGCTAATTATCAACTTTAGTGTAGGTATACAGTATTATCTATAGGTATACTCATCTCTCTTAAAAGTACTAACATTTACTATTAGCCCTTTTAAGGGACCCTGGCACTAAAATGCCAATTTTCGTAATTTCGAAGCTGTTTCATTTAACATTTGCACACATGTTTCTTATGATAGCCGATATGCACCTCCAAATTTTAAATTTGATATGATAATTAGGTAAGTTTCAAAATATGTAACACTTACAGCTAGTTGATGCTATGTTGATACAACTCTGGAAATGCTTTCAAAATAGAACTTGAACATCTACGAATAATACTTACTTTTTCAAACCATATCTTTGGTAGGAAAGGGTAGGATGAGACTGAAAAATCCAATAGCGTGACCGGGATTTGAACCACGGATTTACCAGTTACCGTCTGGCCGCTCTATTGAATTTTCCAGTCTCACTCTATCCTTTCCAATCCTGTCCTGCACACGGCTATTGTGTGGCAGAATACTAATTATATACGTTTGGTAGTTGGTATACAATTTTGTGCTCTTTTTTCAGATTTTTCAATAAAACTTGTAAATTTTCTGTAGTATCATTTTTGTCTAAATCCGTAGCATAATAGAAAAAGTAAAATATACATACTCGTGAAGGTAACGCATAAAATTGGAACACAAATGATGCGTAAGGAACATGTAGGCATGTCCTAAAAAGGAATCAATATTGAAGTAAAAGGCTTCCATTTAACATTGTGATAACACCTTTAGAAACGGCCAATAATACCACATTGATGAGTATTGGTTGCTAACTGGTGTTCGATGGTTTGTAATTCTTTGCCAACAGTTCAGTCGCTTTGTCCCTTAAGGAAACTTCGGTATTTTATTGTCAACATTTAAATGTTGCGACTTGTAAATTACTTAGGTTACGCGCAGTATCCAGCCATTTAATTTCCATTTTTGGCAATTTTTTTGTGTGTAGTGTTTAACGCCAGCTTTTACTACATACGGCGCCGCAGGCGGTGACACTGATGATACATGGAATGAAGATGGAGCACCGGTGCAATCAGATGGCGGGGAAACCGGAGAACTAGGAGGAAACTCGCCCCAGCGCCGCTTCGTCCACCACAAATCTCACATGCGGTGGCCTGGGATCGAACCCGGGCCGCTTTGGTGAGAAGCGAATGGTCTAACCACTCGGCTACGGCGCGGCCTTCTTGACCACTTATATAAACAACTACTAAGATTTAAATATACCAATTTCAAGTAATTGATGCACTCTCGGAATCAGGCAGCAATAGTTAACATACATTTATTTCCAAAAGTTTATGGACGCTCCCTGTGGTAAAGTTTTTGCCAATGTTATACACAGATAGTGAACCAAAATGACAATCGATGCGCGATTGTTTTGACATTGAAACAAAATGGCAAAGGTGCGAGATTTGCGTTGTGTTTATTTGTAATGATTCATTTTAGCTGTCTTAGTGTTCAAATATTTAATTATTAATAACTTGTTTTCTCCTGAATTTTGACCAGAGAATATGATTTAAAAGTGTGATGTGTCAGATTCACACAACTTTCTCTAACCACTACCACACATAATCTCTTGTATTTTACAGTATTCATACAAAATATGGTTCTTCAGTTATTTACATTACGTTGTTTTCGAAAACTTTTGTAATTGCAAATAATCTCAAATTAAGCAATATGAACTTGATTGCATGCATGATACGCTAAACCAACAACTCTTCGCTTATCGTTAAGTCTTTGTTACTAATGAAACCATGCAGGAAAAGATTAATCTAATTGTATGCTTTGCAAATAGCGTTACAGTTTAATCTTGGAAAAATTAAAGCGGCTAATGCTACAAAAGAGTTGTGTATAAATTAATTACTTAAACGAGCCCTAAAGTTTTCATGTAGTAACGTAGTAATTTTTTCTTTTAGCAGAGCTAAGGCTATTAGGTCTTCTCTTCTACTTGGCTCACTGAAAAATCGTAAATACAACATTCTGAACATAGTGAACGATACCGATAAACTATATCCAAAGGAATACAAACAGAAATAACACAAATATTAGAAGGACCATAAACTTAAGTTGGTTGAAAATATAGAGAAACTAAGTTAAAAGTGGTAAATAACTTAAAACTGCATATGCATACAGCTATTATCTATATTGCCTATCTCTTGTGGGTTACACATTATGCAAAGTTATACAAAACTTGTTCAGAATGAAAAATATCTTCTCAGGCAATTCACTAAAATATATACATTTTATTAGTCACGCAATTGTCTTAAACATATACCTTTTTAATAAATATTGTTAAAAGAATTCTGAGAAAATAAAAGATAACGAAAATGTTTCTCAGTAAAGGGCAGTTTGGGTTGGAGACTTTTCCTGGCCTGCTTAAAAGTGTATCTGATTCAAATATGAAATTCATTATGACCGGATCTCGCTTTTAATTATTTTTTTTTTAATAATAACGTTCTCCAACGTAGTGTCATATCGGACGGTGAATGAATGAAATGGATGAAATGATGCCCAAATGAGCCCGAGGTCCACAGAGCTAGTTACCCGACATTCGTCTTCACAGGATAAGGGAAAACCTCGGTAAAAAAACTTTATCTATATAACTTACCCTAAGCGAGATTCAAACTCGCCACCTCTTGAACACGAGGCAGACACGCTAACCATCGCGCTACGGAGGCGGGCACTGATTTCATACATACGCACACAGCCCGTCGAAATGTATCTAAAAATGCGGTTTGTTTTAATTCAATGGATTTTAAAACCTATAATTTCGGTGAAATCTCGATTTCGAATATTTGGATGGAATGCAATATTTCCGGTACTTAAGTGTTAGAGAAAGTAATTAACTGCCGTCGAAACTGAGAAAGTGGTTTCTGTGCATTTGAATTCCATATATTTTCAAAATGTTTCGTATAAATTAATTCAATTGGAATTATCTAAGTTGCATATTTCTTCAAGTTCTTTAGGCTGATATTTTGGGTTTGACGATTGACATTTTGTTCTTGTATGATTATAGTTATATTATGATAGTTCAAAGCATATACTGTCACCCTTCGTCCACCTTAAAGCGGTAATATATGAAATTGTTTTCGTATCAGTTTAATACTCTTGTTCTGCTGGTTTACTCTTAGCTGTGCCTATTTTGTAAGATGTACCTATTCTTAATGCGTTCATTAGTTTCTTACACACTTTATGGCACAGGATATTCTCTTGCGATGTTTATTCAACTATTGAGAACTATATATTGTAGAAATTAATTTTCCGACATTACGTTTCTCAGTTATTTTGTTCATACATGCGCTCACGTTTTTACTAAATGCTGTTGTTATGAAGACTTCAAAACACGTACCTATTTTCGGTGAAATTTCGAAATTGAACATTTTTTAATCAGTTTGGAATATTTCCTGTTCATTTTTGCATTTGTCTTTGGCAAGCGAGGTTTTTAAGCGTCCAGAGGAACATATGCTCCCGTGCAGGATTTGTGGTGTCATAATAGGGGCAGTGTCGGGTATGCCAGGGGGAGGGGGTGGGGGGTTAGTCACCCTATCCCCATGCCTTCTAGGGAAATGTTGGTTTAATGTGGCCTCACCTGCAGTATCATGCAGAAACCTAAAAAGTGTAAGATGTATAGAAGCCGGGTGTTTCTGCTTTAATATCTTAGCCTTACAATTCCGCTTTCAGAAACTATCAAAGGTTGATAAATTTAAACCTTGGAAATACATTGATTTTCATAAATGCACATCAAACGATTGGATATTAAGTGTAGGAACTTTTCTATAAAAAAGTAACTTAGGGATTATTTTGGCTGTTAAAGTCTCTTGCAAGTTGAACACGTGCAACAGCAGCAGCTGTTTCACATAAATACGCTGGTACGCGGACTGATCCTAGCACACCGTGTTCAACCGTGAAAACTTAAGTAAACCGGCCACCAATACGAATTCCAGATGTTTTAATTCTCGAGAATATCTTCTTAAAACATAATGAACTAAGTTAACTGAAAGTACAGTACATTAAAATTCTTATTTTTATATTTTAGTCTGTAGTAATTCTTTGATGTTTTCTGCATAAGAAAATAAATACATTACGAACATGTACGCTGCATTTCATTTTTACTTTTAAAACGTTCGGAGTAATTGCAGTTATTTCTGTGAGTTAAATAAGGGTAATTGTCAGCAAAAATGCACGTAAATACAAAGGCACATTTTTGTCAGGGACTATTCACATTAGAATAACGAAACATTCCATGCACGTTTCTAATAAGTAACTTGTTGATTTTTTATTCTGTTTTTAAGATTATTATCTGGTATTAACTGCTGTTGAAACATGAAAACGGAGAAATTATTTAACATCGCTGTTTATATGCATATAAGCAATCCTTTACAAATTTTGAGACCCCTGGCTATTAAATATTTTATTTTTTATTTTGGTCTCACAACTTAGCTCTATAGATTCTCCAGATAATTTTGTTCTATTTAGCAAATACATAGATTTTAACCGAAGAACAAGCCCAAATCAATCCTTCACTATCTACTTCGCATTATCTGTTAAAAAATTCTCAGTTCATAAAAATAAAAACTACAATGTAAGAAGCACTTTATGGAAAACTATCTGAACCCTTAGCTCCGCTCGCGTTGTTTCGTTAACTCCATTTCTCTTGTCACCCCTCATCTTATTCCCGATTTTACAGATTTCTTTGTGATTCTCTCTCACTTTCCTATTCTCTCCCCACTCTTTCTTTCCCTCTTCGTCAACCACTCTTTCCCTCTTTGCAATGTAAAGATATGCTGTTGTTTAGATAACGGGTAATTTAATTTCTTTTTTACAGTGTTAATAAAAATTAAAACCCACGGTTTAAATTGAGCACAAATCTATGTTTATTATATAATAACTATATTTCTTTTCATTGTAATCATCCTATGTAAACCAATAATAGTCATGAAAATTTTGTTTAAGTTCTTAAATATTCATTGTTTCGAAATGTTATAAATAAAAAAAAACACTTGTTATAAATCAACTACATTAGTTTTCTAGTAATTGTAAAGCTTAAGTAAGGTATAAAAGCTCATCTAAACAATGCTAATGCACTATGTTCCATGCCTAAGTTTAGGGTACCGGCATTCGTCACTTATAGGGGGGGGGGGGGGGGTCTGTCAGGAAGAAAGCTACTCGCGGTATTTTAACCGCTGACCTCCCATTCAAAAGCCCGTTTCTTAACAACCTCCGCTGTAGAGGAAACAGCTTACTGGGATACCCCAAAAACCAACTGTGACATTTTCTCCCCATTATGGCGCGGGTTGGTTATATTTGGTGATAGTCCATCTGTTAGTTGCATTACTACCGCCAACTGTTCGTAAAGTATAACCATGGTAAAGCTACGGCCATAGTTGGTGTTATTGCATCCGTTATGTTGCCACAGAAGCTATTATTTTTTAACCCGTTGCAAGGAAGGGAACTGAGATTTTAAAACAAGATTCTATTTAGGCCCGTATTAATCTGTGGACGCCATTGTATTGCTCGTGTGTGCGTGGTTTTGTCTTGAATTGTTTTAGAGCAGCATATGCCGTTATAGTTGCTGTTGTTATTTTTGTGTTCGCAATAAAGTAGTGTATTAAATGTATATTGCGATATTTAGCGTTCGGAAGTGATTTTATCCAAAAGTGTTATTGCACAACAAGATTTACCGAAGGTTCATCATGTGTTGTGTGGTAAGGATGTTCAAAAATTAATGTGTTGTTTGAAAGCATGTTACTCTAACCCTGTGATATTTGAAGTTAGAAACAATGCTTTGATTATGTAGGTTGGCAGTACTGCCTTTTGGTGTAATGTCCACTGCAGTTTAGTGTAATGTTGGCCATAGTAAATTCTTGGGAACTGCCGATCAGCGCTTCCCCTATACATATGGCACGCGTAAGGACTACAAAACTGTTTCTATTTCGAGGAGGCAGAAGTGAAATGTTGTGAACCACTGAAGTGTATATGTATGTCCTTATTAGTATAACCTTGTTGAAGCTTCTGTGTGCATGCTTCCATGATTACGTCAATAATGCATGTGTTTACACATTCCCTGTAGGATTCATCAGGCCGGAACACAATGTGATTATTTTATACGCTTGTTGGCCACATGCATGCTATATGGGGGTTAATACAACTCTTTTACACGGAGGCGCTCTCGTGAAACGCTTGCATTTCATCATCCCATGGACATGGTTACCTTTAACTATCTCATTTACAGTTAAATTGTCCTACTTACAAATTGCCTTTAAGTCCATCACTAAATAAACGGAAAAGTACGTCGATGTTTACGTTTCTCTTGGGCTTCTCAGGCCTTTTGACTCATCAATTCTTCCCACTACTTTTGCACACACGCTCGGAGCCCATTATAATAGAAAATGTAGTACTGGACATGTGCCAAACAGCAGTTTCCTGCCTACGTTTTTTGCACACTCGTTTTCCCCTCCTTGAAGCAAAAATAACCTTATGTGTTGATTACAATCAAGTAACAGTTTATTGATCGAATCTTGACAAGGATAAGTAGTTATTCTTTTGTTATACTCTAAAAAAACAATGTGCTATGATTACTTCTTTCATATAACAAGTCATCAATCTGGCTAAAAATGCTTTGCATACTGGCTAATCACAGCTGTCTATCCTGACAGTTTTATCGATTTCATTATATCACCTCTCACCTCGACGTTTCTTTCTTTGTTTGTTTATTTATTGTCTTAATGTGACTAACTGTGTTACAACGCAAACCCTTTTAATTTCAACCTTCACCTTGCAACGCCTTGCAAAAATTAAAACGCCAAACTGCTTATAATTGAGGAATTCTATGTGCAAAGGGTCGTCCGCGGCCTTTGTCAACTTGTGGCCTCCCTTCACTTCATCTCTCCCTCTCAGGGGATGGTAGTGTATAATAGATCCACACCAGGTCGCAGTGGCGAGATGTCCCCTTCTGTGTTCCAATACCTCATACCTCATGTGCAAAGGGCTTAAACCTACATGTGCATTTTTAGGTATATTGCATCGTCTTCTTCCCCATAGTTATGTTGGCAATGCTAGAAATTGTCATTTCGATATCTGAAAACAATCATCTGGGGAAGGTCCTGTATCTAAAGCACCAAGTTTGAAATCCATCCGACTTTTTGTTTTTGAGTTATGCTGCTCATGTTACACACACACACGCGCGCGCGCGCGCGCGCGGGCCTTTTTTCTGGAAATGCTTTTTTTTTTTTTTTTTTTTTTTAATTCAAGGAACCTTAAAACGTGTATTGTCAGTGAAATATAGGCATTGAGTTCTTAGTGGAATGCAATATATCCTCTACCTGTTATGTACGATGTGGCTGAGAAAGTAAGTACAAGAAATGAGTTTAACGGTAAATTTTAAGCAAGCTTTTACAATCTGTCATCTAAGACAGCTGAATTCTGAATCTGTTCAGGATTGGGGAAATTATTTTCAAATTGCGGTATCCATGTGATTTGTGTATTGATGCTCAATGTTTATTATAAGGCAACGAAGTCAGATATCCCACGTGAAATAAGGCGCAAATGAAATGACCTTGAGGTTTTAAACGTAAACAGGCATATTTAACACTAGGTAACATTAGATATGATTACATGACAAGTATGACAGGGCTGAATTAATATATTTTCGTGTTACTGGATGCCAAAATTATCTTGCTCTACAGATAACCAGTTTTTGAGGGTTAAAAACTGAGGACAACTTAAAAACGAGTTCCTTTTTTATTTCACAGCTTTCGTAGTTACCACTCATAACGAATTTGAATAAGTGATATGTAAGTCTACGAATTTAAAATAATATCTTAAAGCGTGCTTTAATATATATATAATTACAAAAGATAGTACATAGTATGCATTTAAATTCCTTTTAACGTTCAGTTTTTTTCGAAATTTGGGATAAAGCGTCGACCGCTACGTAATCACATGACCAATCATGCAAATGATATACCATAAGCATGAAAAGGGTATTTTATAATATTTATGAAGATTAAAAATACCAAACAGACACAAGGGAATAGTTGACAAATTAGGTAATAACAGACACAAACAATTTGAAGTAAAAGCGATAGGATTATGAAGAAAATAAGCGAACGAGATTTGCTGTCAAATAAAATTGCTAGTAGAAATAGTTCACAAAGGTAAGTACTATGGGGTGAAAATAAACGCAAGATAGATGTACAAAACTACAGTTATCGGAAGAGATACAAACAATATACAATTGAGAAGTCTAGATAAGGTGTTGAAGCCTTTATACAGATTCGCATACTTGGGTACACTGTAAGTAGTAACAGGACCTGTTATCAAGGCATAAGGAAGCCTCTTAAAGAGGCAAAGGCACATTTCAACATTTTGGTCAAATTTTAAAAATTTTCCCCTTTGAACATAAAAACTAGTTTTCATATAACGGTATTACTTGTTTTCTGCAACCATCGTCAAACTCCAGCAGTCGTTTTTCTAATCCAAGTTGTAGGATCCAAAACTGAAGGAATATAAAGCCTTTTATTGAACCTCTTTCATGTCCTTATATCCAGTGTGCAGATAAAGTAGAAATGACCAAGGTACAGTAGAAGCCCAACAAATTGGAAGATTGAAGAAAGGTGTCTGAGGGGGGAATAATTAGTGGAGACTTATTTCAAGATCAGTATATAATCTTAAACTACTGTTTTCTCACGTTTAGTTTTGTCTCCCTTTCTTGCATATTAATGTTTGAAAATTTCCGCTTAGGTCACAAATTTTGCCTTATTCTTTTGAACTTTTTAAGAGTGTCCATACCTGTTTAAATAACAGAAATTTCTCTGGGTTTTATAGTGTAAAAAGGCTAATATCAAAAGAAAAGGAAATATATTGCTGAAATACAACGCTTAAATGTTTAAGAGGATATCTCGGTTAAAATACTGAAATTGTTATTTTTTATTTTACTTTCATTTCGTTCTCTGATATTTAAATGACATGTTCCTAAATCTTTGTTTCGAAATTCCATTGGAAAATGCCTGAAGTTTAATAAAATATCCAATTTGCCCGACTCTTTACCAGAGATATAATTTTATTATTGAAAGTGGCTTATTGCTTCAAAGGTCACAAAGGTCATTATTGTTAGGGCTATATGGTGCACCAAGAGTGGATATCTTGTACTTACATCAACATTCTGAACGAAGATATGTAGACTCTCAGTCAGGAACAATAAGGTATTTTGTATTATATGAACCGAAACTATGTAGGTATGCACCCATATTTCACAAACTATGTGATAGACTTTCATGAAACTTTGCAAACTACATAACTTACACAAGCATCAATTCTATGTAAGAAAATATTGATAGGAGTTATATTTTATAAATAATAGCAATGCACACGGTTTGAAAGAAATATCAACTTTGGAATATTAGTTTTAAAAACTAACTTAATATAAACAAAGAGACAGGAAGTATCCTGATATGACTTCTTTTTTTACTATAATTAAATAAACAGTATGCAAACTTTCATGTAATTATCCCGAAGGTTAGTTTTAAAATGGCACAAGGAAAATTGTAATTTTGAAGAAGTACTTATCTAAATTTCTGAAAAACATTTGTTCAGTTTTATTGAAACTTACTACACATAGGTGGGCACATCCAAATTTCATAAACCTATAGCCAAAAGTAATGAAATTATGACTTTTTTTGTAATACATACCTATTCTACATTTTAAGTCACATCTTTCCTTAAACACTTAGTCCTAAGAAGGCAAAGGTTTCACAGGTCATTTCATGGTTTCTGAAACTTAGGTATCCCTGTTCTTTTCCAGGTAAGGAAGGTGGCTTGTGTCAAGGAATTGCAAGCAGTGCAATCGAAATGAATTTAGATTTGAAAGGGGTTGCGAAGGGGAAGAAATCACCCCAGTCGTCGTGCCGCTACTGCCTGATGGCATGTGGTGGTACATAAGGGGTGAGGTCCCCCTTTGTTACCCAGTAGGGGGAAGCGTGTGCTTACCATGAACAAAGAAACTAACAGAGTGGCCAACGCTATTCACAACTAGAATTCCATTACACCCTATCAAAATCTGCACCACTTCAATACCATTTTTCTTGGTGCTTTAAAGGAAAGCATTTACCTTACTTAAGAACGTAAAACCGAAAGTAGGGACAGCAAGGGTTTCTAGTGTGATGTAGTTGGTTTGAAATATTTCTTGTGTTAAACAACGACCATAGCAGTTACAGAGTTATAATAATTTTACTCACTTTGTGTCGTTAAGCCTTATAATGTTTATTTTTTCAACTGTAACACATTTGACACAAACTGTTCTCTCTAACATTTTTAACACCCAGGACAGTGTTCTTCTAAAATATACTATTCGTACTTATTAATGTCTACTTTAAACGCAGAAAAATCTATATTTTTTTAACTTGACATTTTAGCCTGTGTGCAGAATGTAAAACAAATTGAACACATCCGCTTTTAAATATAGTGGAACTTGAATAATTCGAAGCTGAAGGGACAAGAAAAAAATTTAAATATCCAAAAATTCCAATTACAAAACTTAGGTCTAAAATTGACACTATAGCAATACAGGTGCATAAATCCAATCAGAATTTTCAAGTTGCCTCACTCTTTTTCAGCTCTTTCTCTTTTCACTCAAGGCACTGTTCAAGATTTTCTCCTTATTCTTCAGATAAGTTGCCAAACTCTTCGGTGGTATCCGATATTCTTTCGCGATTTCAGATTTTTTTCTTCATACTCTTTTCAACTTTTCGAAGAGCGGAGACATTTTCCGCAAAAGTTAAAAGTGTTGTCATGGACACCCAGTCTACTAAGAGACACAGTGGAATTTATTTGAAAAACATTGAACAGTAGGAAGCTCAAGCGACACCTAAAGACACACGTGTTTAAACAAGGGGATGTGGGAGCAGACATAGAAGCTCAAGGCCGGTAGCTAGAAAGCTATTCCAACTGCATGCCGACAAACAACCCCGCAGCGATGACCTCTTTTGCAGAAACACATGGACGAAGTTATATTAAATTCCGCGTTTAGATTAATTTTCTACTGACATTTCTGAGCAAAAACTTCGAATTAAGGAAAATGAAATTCAATTATATGTGATCTTTTACATTACTTAAACACAAAATTCAAGGGGAGAAGAAAAATCTTCCAATTAACGACGATTTCGAATTATAAACGTTCGAATTACCCGACTTCCACTGTAGTTGTGTATAAGTTATTAATTTTATTTGTTAATAATGACATTTTTCCCATTATACATAAGGTTTGGTTATCTTTCTTCCATATTTTGAACTTAAGACAGTAATATACAGAAGTTGTCGAGCATGCATTAATCAATTTTAGCTAGTGCCCCAAGGTGGGTATATTTATCGACTACTTAAGTTTTCACTCTCTTTGCATATTCAATTTCTACAACATTGAGGCTTGTTGCCATTATTTGCTCAGTGATATGAATAGATTTACATTTTTTGAAGATGTATATTCAAGGGTTCCGGAAATAGTGTCATTTGTTAAAAAAATTAGGTGTACTGAATTTGTAGTTATATGCCGAAGAAAATCTGAAACGACATACAAACTCAGGAGTGGGGCAAGACGCAAGTAACAAGATCACACAGAAGACTCTCAATACATGCAATCAGATTTGCTCTTAATTTGAAGGCAAATGAGATCCTTCTCTCAGTCTTTAAACCAGAGATAGCTCTCCAAGAGTATTATCAAAAAGTTATGCACATGCTTGTTCTATCATTCATAGACTTGTAGATAAAAGTGTTATAAAACTCAGAGGCGTTAGCAACAAAGAACTTTACGTTGAATATGCCGTGAAAATAACAGTGAATGAGTAAGGTCCATTGAGAGTACAATCCGCGCTGTTTTCCTAATGCAGCTCCGAAGGCGTTACTGCACTAGGGAACAATATTACCTTTGCTAGTGCTGTTTATTTTGCAAGATAGTTTTTTCTGTATTTTCAACGATATGTATGATGTTTAATAAAAATCAACTAAAATTGAAAAACACATGTTTACGTTTGAATGAAACAATAGACATAATTTAACTTAAACGTTTACTTATTTTACACCTATTGTAAAATCCAGATGTGCAGTATGTTATACAATAAAACACCAATAATTCAGGTGCTTAATGAAACATTCATTGACAACAAATAAAGTAACATTGGTATTTTTATTTAACAATGTAAGATAACGTGTTTACACAAAGTAAATTACCTTATTTAAACATCCACTAAACGGGGCTAACATTCAACTATCTTGATTGTATTTAAAAATTCAATAAAACGAAGTAATACATATCATATAGGTGGCTCTTTATAGGGAAAATACGATTGCGAGAGGGTGAAAGATTTCCTGACACTCTCGAGGCGCGAAAGCGCACCCTCATGGTGTGTGTATATGTTGGGGGGAGTTGTTGTTGTAGTGTTTAACGCCCGCTTTTACTACTACGGCACCGCAGGCGGTGACACTGATGATACATGAAGATGGAGCACCGGTGGAATGAAATGGCGGGGGAAACCGGAGTACCCGGAGAAAACCCGCCCTGACGCCGCTTCGTCCACCACGAATACCACATGCGGGTCCCTGGGATCGAACCCGGGCCGCCTAGGTGGTAGGCGAGCGCGCTAACCGCTCGGCCACGGCGCCGCCATGTTGGGGGGGAGGATGAGGGGGGCAGGGTATGTGTGTGTGTGTATGTGTGTGGGGGGGGGGGGTACGCGTGCGCTAGAGGGACGTAAGCTGCTCAGTCATAGTTGTGATGTGACTTCAGCTTCAATCACGATCGGTTCAAAATATGAATGCTAAATTGTGGCGAAATAAAGAAGCGGTAAAGGAACAATGTGAACATAATAATAATAATAATAATAATAATAATAATAATAATAATAATAATAATAATAATAATAATAATAATAATAATAATAATAATAATAATAATAATAATAATAATAATAATAATAATAATAATAATAATAATAATAATAATAATAATAATAATAATAATAATAATAATAATAATAATAATAATAATAATAATAATAATAATAATAATAATAATAATAATAATAATAATAATAATAATAATAATAATAATAATAATAATAATAATAATAATAATAATAATAATAATAATAATAATAATAATAATAATAATAATAATAATAATAATAATAATAATAATAATAATAATAATAATAATAATAATAATAATAATAATAATAATAATAATAATAATAATAATAATAATAATAATAATAATAATAATAATAATAATAATAATAATAATGATGATAATGATGATGATGATGATGATGATGATGATGATGATGATGATGACGACGATGACGATGACGATGACGATGACGATGGCGATGACGATGACGATGACGATGACGATGACGATGACGATCACGATGACGATCACGATGACGATCACGATGACGATCACGATCACTATAACAATAACAATAATAATAATAATAATAATAATAATAATAATAATAATAATAATAATAATAATAATAATAATAATAATAATAATAATAATAATAATAATAATAATAATAATAATAATAATAATAATAATAATAATAATAATAATAATAATAGTAATAGTAATAGTAATAGTAATAATAATAATAATAATAATAATAATAATAATAATAATAATAATAATAATAATAATAATAATAATAATAATAATAATAATAATAATAATAATAATAATAATAATAATAATAATAATAATAATAATAATAATAATAATAATAATAATAATAATAATAATAATAATAATAATAATAATAATTCATAATCATCATTCCAAGTTTGGACTCATGGATCCGTTAGAAGTCCTCATCAATCAATATCATCTCTTCATCTCTTCCTCGATCTTTCCTCCTCTCCCAAAATTTGCTCCTTGCAGGTTGGCAGCAGTGGTTTGACCACACTATACGCTGTGTCTTGTTTATTTATGCGGACATGTGCTGTGGACACTGCCACTACGTCACAGATTGACCTCATTAAAATCATGTAGGCTTGAGCAGAATTGTTTTTGCATAGGTGAGCAAAGCGAAAGGCATTTATATCATTTATTGGTTCTTAGGAAATAATCAACAGGGATCGTTTTACGGTATGATGTTTTAACAAGATTGACATATCTCCCTCCCTCTCTTTCAGCCGTTCCCCTCTCTCTGTGCAATTAAATGTTAGGTGGTGCTATGAAAACCGGTAATAAAACTACCTTTCTGGGTTGTCAATAAAAGTTGAATCGTATCTCAGCAGAAGGTTTAACAGCACACAAAGGTGTGCCTCTTCCTTATGTATGCAGTACGAACGTGACTAACCAGTTTTGTGTCGTAAGCGGTTTACATACCAGAATAATATAGTAAAGAATACCTTTAATTGTGATGTGTTCAGTTCACATATCCTTCTCTAACCATTATTCTACTAATCATTGTAACAAAACGACAATTAGACAAATCCCACTCCTGACTCCAGTGTGACAAAATGACAACTTCCAGTCCAAGTACTTTTCTGTCACTTTATTCTCCTCCAAAAGCTTTTACACAAATTTAGATCTCTTCTCTTTGTTAACATAGTCTGCAGCCCTTCGTGATCTTACATCTCAGAACTGTTTTCTTCTCGTATACTTAACCACACCATTCCTGTCCTTCAGTTCTCTCTCTCTCTCTCTCTCTCTCTCTCTCTCTCTCTCTCTCTCTCTCTCTGTCTCACGAAAACTTAACTCTGACGATATGAACACTCAACACTCATTAACTGCTTCGCTATCTTCCTTCACGACGCCTCGGTTCTCTCACGACGGCTGTTCACACGCAGCTCACACATAGACACACGCAAACACACATCCACGCACTCAAACTAAAAGCTGACTGACTCCAAACTCTCGTTGCCTCGCCTCCTTATACAGCGAGGATAACGTAACACGGACCTTTCTCGATCTTCCCCTTCTCTGGAACGTCTACAAATGTGCCGGACGCCGGACACTTCGTAAATAATCTCGAAAACCCCTTTTCGTTTTGCCGCTCTGATTGCTGTCACGTGTTTGCTCACGTGAGTAGTGTGGAGCAGCTTGAGCCTGAGCGCCTTTGATACGAGCCGTGCCTGGTATGTGGTGTGGGGTAACTTAGCCCCGACCGTCCTTTGTTATGCGCCGCGGCCGGCATCACATTATTCTTACAAGCGCGTATTATTCTACTATTTGTTAATTCAGACAAGTGTTTGAAGAAATGGCTGCATTACATTTTGTTGAATGTACAAGAGGCGACTGCCAAAGCTTTAAAAAACGGGTCCTTGTGTGCCTACATTTAAACTTCACTCGTCAAACAACGATTTAGTGTCTCACAGAAGCATTAAGTATATGAACATTTAAGATAAATAGCTCCGAAAGTGGTTAATGCTACAAAAAAAAAAAAAAAAAAAAAAAAAAAAAAAAAAAAAAAAAAAAAGCACTGGCTATTGGCAGAAAAGATATGCAATTTTTTAAAAAAATAATATGCAACATGTTCATGCATAGGCTAGCTTGGAGTGAGGTAATATTCTCACAAATCTCTGTGCCGTAACTATGGAAGGCACAAATGACTAAGCATGGTGTCTATCTAAGATTCACGCACACATCACACAAACACCGTCTTTGTTTTAAAAATGCTCTTTTTTCAGGGACTTCAAAACTTGTATTTACCGTAAATTTTTGTGCAGAATGCAACATCTACTTCAGGCACTTACTGTAAGTGACAAAAATGAAGTTTAATGTAGTCAAGGTATTGAATATTCACCCAAATTCCAGATAAATTTCGTTTCCAGTTTTATTATACATAAGTATAGACTATAGATAAATATGATTAGATTGAAAATTATATATAAAGGTATTAAATAACTTGATTAAACAAGGAGTATTTTGTTGAATTTTAATAAAAATAAGGATACGCATAATTTCAAGAATAAATGAATGACGGGAATGCAAATTAACATTGGTTATCTGAATTAGTCACCAAATTTTACGAGTAATTGAGTTTATCTAACGATACTTCAGCATTAGTACAATAGAATGCATAGACAAAGAATATTTGGATTGCCACATTCCCTGCTGGTATCAAACACGTTGTTCATATAAAATCTCATGAATACTTAACTGAATCTTAAGGGCCGCTTTAAGAACCCAATCTTAAGCTATAAATCAGACAAGTATTACATAATTACGAGCATGAAATGAACAGGGTTGCTTGAAGTCGGTTTTTCTCTTCTAGATTAGTTCATAAATCACTTTGGTAAAAGAGTTGTCAAGCGCTACCGCTCTATATTGTTACACAGACTTTATAATTACAAGGACACTCGGCGGCTGTGGATAAAATCTCTATCATGGCATCTCCAAACCTCGGAGTCTGTCAAACAGCGCAAGAAAATGAATAACTGCCACTAAGTACTGGATTAACCGGAAGAGCATATTTTGTCATATGTGAAAGTAGAGCAAATGAACAAAGCAGACACGCTTACCAATTGTTTTCTCTGTTAGCGCGTTCTTTGTTCACTGCAGGTAGTATAAAGTAACAGAAGGTAGCAAGACATGTGGGCTAAATTCTTGAAATAAGATTTGTGAGCTTTTGTAATTGCCCACAATGCAGTCCACCTTCTGTTAACGGTAGTCAATTGTTTTGTGCACTTTTGCTATTTTGTAAATGTAGGTTATCAGGCAGTTATGCGTGTGGTATTCCTTACTCTGGGTGACTCTTATTGTTAGTGTATTATCAGTCTGGGTTGCGTATTATAAAGCATTAACCCATTAAAAATAATAAAGTAATGCGCTGTTTTAACACACTAATTATTAAGTAATCCCACAAGAGGCTACACATTTATCGGAAGAAACTTGTAACCTCCAATGGGATTAATTCAGAATATTCCTAAAGCTGTAAGAGTTTATAATATAACATAACAATAACAACAATGACAATAATAATAATAATAATAATAATAATAATAATAATAATAATAATAATAATAATAATAATAATAATAATAATAATAATAATAATAATAATAATAATAATAATAATAATAATAATAATAATAATAATAATAATAATAATAATAATAATAATAATAATAATAATAATAATAATAATAATAATAATAATAATAATAATTTGTTATTGAGAAAAGAGAGTGTAGGAAACCTCTTACAAAGATTGAAATGGCCATACATGTTAGAGGGGAAATCTGGATATATATAAATGTTATGCTGGTTTGTGTACGCTTCAAAAGCTCAAAAAGTTCCGCATCGATTTAGCTCAAATTTTGACACGATATACCTACAACCCACTTCAAAGATTGTTTTGTCTATTTCTTGCACCAGTAACATACCTGCGACCGCAAGAAAACTGCTTTTTCAACGGTCATTACTGCTACTTGCCACTGCTATTTTCCATAGAGCGGCTAGAAAATGGGAATATGGCCATGGAATTTACCGAAGAAATTTACAACGAAACATTGAAGATAACACTGAAGATAAGTGCTTAACAATTGCAAATAAAGTTCTTACTCAATTGGGAATGCCAGCAACCAACCGAGCTGCGACTGCTTCATTTGATGTGAATTTGCGTCGTGAACAAAGTTACAACACCAGTGATCTCCAGTCATATGTCCAACCAAACATTCCCAAATTAACGCGTGAACAGATTTATGATCGCAGAATGCAAATGATAAGTGACGGAGTTGGGGGGAACCTTCTTCTTGGATGCGCCAGGAGGAGCCGGGAAAACATTTCTTATCAGATTGATACTGGCAATGGTTCGATCAAAGAATGACATAGACTTAGCTCTTGCTTCGTCTGGAATAGCTGCGACATTGTTACCAGGTGGAAGGACTGCTCATTTAGCTCTGAAGTTGCTATTGAACAAACAAACTATCGCGACTCGCACGTGCAATATTTCCAGAGCGTCTGGTATGGGAAATTGTGTTACAAAAATGTAAAGTCATTGTTTGGGATGAATGCACGATGGTATATAAAAATCGCTTGAAGCCATGGATCAATCGTTACAAGATTTGCGTGGAAACGTTCAACCATTCGGGAATGCATTGATATTGCTCGCAGGAGGTTTTAGACAAACATTGTCTGTAATTTCTCGTTTGACACCAGCGGACAAAATAAGTGCTTGCATAAAATATTCAACATTGTGGCGACACATATGTACATTACAGTTGACTGCGAATATGCGTGTCCAGCTTCAAAACGATAAATCAGCCGAGGTATTCTCCCGATAGTTACTAGGCATTGCAAACGGACAGCTGCCAATAGATGAGACAACACGAATATCATTTCCTTATAATTTTTGTAATTTAGTAACATCAAAAGAAGAACTTGTCGAAAAAGCATTTCCTAATATTCAAATTAATTACAGGAATCACGACTGGATCAGTGAACGAGCTGTCCTTGCCACAAAGAATAAAGATTTCTATCAACTTAATAATTTTATACAATCCAGCATTCAAAGTGAGGAAATTATGTATAAAGCGATAGACACCGTTGTGGAAGCAGATGAAGTAGTTAATTACCCATCGGAGATTTTGAACTCTCTTGATCTGCCAGGAATGCCACCACACACATTAAAATTGAAAATAGGCGTGCCAATTACCATGTTGCGTAATGTTAATCAGTCAAAACTCTGTAACGGTACGAGGCTCACAGTTAAGAAATTGATGAACAACGCAGTAGAAGCAACGATATTAACTGGGCCTTTCAAAGGCGAAGATGTCCTCATTCTTTCAATTACCATGATCCCGAGAGATACACTATTTAAATTTGAAAGATTACAATTTCCAAATTCGATTGGCATTTTCAATCACATTCAATAAAACTCAAGGTCAAGTGGTTTAGATTTAGGTGCGGATTGCTTCTCACATGGACAATTGTATGTTGCGTGTTCACGTGTCAGCAAACCAGATAGTCTTTATATCTACGCAAACAACGGAAAAACAAAAAAATATTGTACAGGTACCCACAAGTATTGCAAAATTAAACTTTTTTGAAACGTATGCTTTGTTTTGTTCCTCATTTGTCATCCATGCAACCATAATGTGCCACAGCGAAGCGTGGCAGGGTACAGTTAGTATTATATGAAATCATGAAACATTTAAACAAGGCTGTCAAAGACGTGGCACATAATGGTAATAAAGGGAGATCAATGGCTCGGGTATTATAAAAAATCTTTGGACTGAACACTTTAATGAAGAAAAAGAAAGCAAACCTAATAGCTATCCAGACCCTATAGAGTATAAGGAATTAATATTAGCCTTGGAAAAATATTAATGTTTCAATAGCTGCATTCATGGCTATTTCAATAGTAGATTCATCTGTATCAGTCTGTCACAATCAGGCATAGGAATTTCTAAGCACTAAAGCCAGAATGGAAGAAAATAAAGTTGAACTGTTACTGGACATAGGTCTGGCAGGTTACCAAACACTTCCCATCCCTCGTACACTCATTTGACATTTCTAGACAGTACTCAAACTGGTTTTTATCTGCCTATTAGTGACCCAAAATGTTGATAACCTGTTGATAACTTGAAGCCAACTGCTTAAAGATTCCTATGCCTAGTCATAAAGAAGCAAAATGTTTCAGACTTTACATTTCTGTTTACTGACAGATTTCTTCAAATCCTTTATTTTTCGACGTTTATGAAATTTCTCTCCTATAAAACCACCACTGTAAATGAAAATATCTGATGTGTTACAGTCACATGACTTTCTCTACTTACTCTTGCACAAAATATTCTTAAAAGGCTTATTCTTCTATCTAATCCATGTTAATCGATATAAACATTTTTAGAAACGGTTTTATTACATCTTTCTTATAGGTACAATAAGAACAGGAGAATACAGTAGGCTTAAGCTATAGTTAAATCTTTTGAGAGCTGGTGCTACTGAAGGCTTTGACATTCCATTCTCTTTGTATGACAAGAAGATAAAAATGAAAAATGACTTCCCATTGAAGAAAAGTTGAAGCATTTGAAAATTCAAACCAATAATACGTAATATCTAGGAAATAATTCACTCAAAAATGTAGTTTTAACGAAAATTTCGTTTTAACGAAATCTATATATATATATATATATATATATATTTTTTTTTGTTTTTTTTTTTTTTGTACTAAGGTTTTGTCTATTACGGTTTTTCAGATATGCAAAAGTCATTCAGAATTTACAGGGCTTTTAAGTACATTCACAGAAATTCAAGGTATGTGTTTCATTTGGCACAACAAGATCCTAAACATACGGTTTGTAACCGAAGTCGTCAGAGCCAATCAACATTTTAAAAAAAATCTGGGAGGGGCGATTTTCTTGAAATGCATCGTGTCACTTTGAAAGACACTGAGCTTAAATACCAATTTGGATATTTAACCGACTTTTCCCTTTTGAGTTGTACTGTCCCCCCCCCCCACACACACACACGCACACACACACGCACGCACGCACGCACACACACAGACACAGACACACACACACGCACACACACCTTTTTCTTCAGGAAATCCGAAAACATCTATGGGTGATACTGCCTGTGCATTTCGGACATCCCAACATACGGATTGATTCACACTTCATCCTGTGCCTACTGCAGAACCCGAAGACAAATCCCAAGCGGGAACTTGATGGTATGCAAGTCTCTCTCCCATTGGGACTAGAGAGACCTGTTATATGAGCAAGACCATCAATCATCGGCAGTGTTTAAGCCCTCGATGAGTTCCCGACAACTGCTTCTCAAACAAGTCGGGCAAGTAGCTCCATGGGAACCTTTTGTCATTGCTATTATACCATCTTGTGCAACAGCTGTTCCTCCCCGACCTGCATAACTTAGATAACATTGCGACAGGACTCTGCGTCTTATTTCTGTCTTAACGGAACCGAGTATAGTCTTCGTGGTGTCCTTAAATGTGGACTAGCACACAGAGAAACGCGGAATCCAGATAAACCAAATCTAGTTAAAAGGAGTTCATTGGGCAGAGTATTAATTGTTCCACTTTCGGAGAAAACTTTTGTTTCGTTTTTGGTCATTTCTCGTGATTGAAGGGCACAAAGTAATTTTATAACTGAAGCTTGAGACTTAAATTTGTCAAAGATATTATGAGCAATAGTGATAACATTTCACTTCAATTGATAAATCTTTTTCTGAAATATTAACTAATGTTTATGAAGATGGACACAACAAGATTTTGCAGTCGGAACAGGCTAAACGGCCTAAACCTTGTAGCAGAAGAAGACGAAGAAGAATAGAAGAAGAATATTTATTATATTGATGAGATATTAAATAGCTAATCCGTCTGTTTCCCTCTTGTGACCAAACATAAAATGTGCAGTGAAACCATTTTTACAAACGTTTATGGTGATTAATGTGCAGTAGAGAGAAAAACAACCCTTTATAAGATTAGTTTGTGGAAAAATAGGGAATTTTAGCAGTGTTTTTACGGTCGTTCCTGCGTCATATGTCACCACGGGTAGAGGACACTCATATGAAAAGAAATGATAGTTGGGAAAGGACAGTTGTCAGATCCAAGTTTGGGGTACCTGTCTGGCATTTGCCATTTGTGAGGACTGAGGAAATCCTGGGGGGAAAAGCTCAGTCAGGGAGGATGGTTCTGAAACAATAGGTAAAGTACGAATGTAACACATCATATACTATCTATGAAGGAACATGTGAGGCGTTCCCGCCCACAGGGGCGAACTCAAGAGACAAGTTTTTTTAAAATGTTTATTCATTTTTTATTTATTTATTTTTTTTTAATTTAAGCGTTTGCCTCGATGGGTAACAGTGAACATTTTGGTACATGAATGTAGTTGAGGTCTCCTTAATATTCTGTGGAAAATGGCGAGCGACAAATCGGAGGAGTTCGGTTTGAACGATAGCAGGGCGGACCAGAAGGGCGAACTGTACTGTTTCTCCAGTGTTGACTCAAATATCAAGAATATGTATCATTTTTGGCGAGAACTGTTTTGGTGAAAATAAAAACAATAGCATAGTTTTGACTAATTTGATGTTTATCCACGACAGTTTTGACAGCATCACACATCAATTCATGACTCCAGAACATTCCTACCCGCCGTGCGACCAAGACTTCGGACACAGAAAGAACTGTTCTGCACTGTGATGTGTTCGCAAAAGGTCATTACGTCCAGTTCATAAAGAAATGCCGCAAAAGGTCGCCGTTTGAGGTTATAGACGTTACCCAAGACATGATTAAGAATTTGACATCGTTACAGAAGAAGATAACAAAATTTTCGTTAACTGGTGCTAAATTCAAAGATGGCAAAATGTTTCAGTACAGTCGTGATTGCAAGGAAGGATTTCACATACATCTAATACACAACCTAAACATCAAAACTATTACTACGCTCCAAAAGAGACGGAGAGAATTCTGTGAACCGGAGAAGTTCAGCCTAAAGTCTGAGGAATGTACGACGCTCCAATCTCTACACCCTCGGCTAAGCTGAACGGCATCAGAAATTTGCTACCTTATGTACCCATGCCATGGACACATTTTTACCAGATACTTCAAGATCAATCAAACTGCTCAACATTAAAAAATGACATCGAATCTAATGGAGATGCCTTTGTTGAATATGACACACGATTTCGAATGTTTCTCTCCAATAATAGTAATGGTAATAATAATAATAATAATAATAATAATAATAATAATAATAATAATAATAATAATAATAATAATAATAATAATAATAATAATAATAATAATAATAATAATAATAATAATAATAATAATAATAATAATAATAATAATAATAATAATAATAATAATAATAATAATAATAATAATAATAATAATAATAATAATAATAATAATAATAATAATAATAATAATAATAATAATAATAATAATAATAATAATAATAATAATAATAATAATAATAATAATAATAATAATAATAATAATAATAATAATAATAATAATAATAATAATAATAATAATAATAATAATAATAACAATATAAATAATAAATTATTATTTATTATTCATTATGTATGTTGTGATATAAGCTTTGTTTCATTGCATATATAATGTTAGATTAAATGACAAAGAAGGGAGATAGTTAAAATGACATTTTGCTCGAAACCTGCATTAATTTGTTAAGTTCGCCCTTGTGCTCGGTAATGCCTCATATCTTTGGGTCCATTAACATAACATTACTCAAGAATTTAAAAATCTGAATGGTAATAAAAATAAGCAAAACTCTCTGTTTAAAACTTCGAAAAACTAATGTGTGTTTATGTTAAGAATACTTTGAAACCATTCTACCCCACCCCCACCTTTCGAAAGCTTGAAGCCTCAACCATCCCAACACGTGGCGGATTTACGTAATGCTGCCTAAACAAGCAGAAGAATTCCCAAGCTTTTTGTATCTCCAGCAAACGAACATTACTAACCACAAAGTTCGGTAGAATGATTATTTCATATACTAGTTGTTGAGTAACCGCAAGGGTAATGCCTCTCTCGTTCTGGCCTGATCTTATGCTAGACTAACATAATTACTTGTGCCTTGCGAAGCAGTCCCGTGGGCAACCGCATTTAACGTTTCAATTTACACTCATTATACCCAACACTTCAATTTCCTCTTTTCGGGACTCATTTTTGATATCAAACACTTAAATTTTGAGAATAATTAGCTTGACATCCCCAGGATGAAGGAGAAAAGGGTCGCAAATATGACGTTGCAAAACAAATAAAAAAGACAACATCTGTTCTTCTCTGCGGTGTAATAATGTTATATAGAGATAAAATGTGTGAATAAGATAATTTCAGGAAGCACTCAAACGATTTTGATAGTTCTTTCACAACTTTTTAGTATTTATCTGACATTTCGTTTGTGGTTACGGTAGATATTCTCAGTCACATATCTCAGTCGCTTAGGGATGGACTTATGAACGAGAGGTCCCCAATAGAGCCGTCCTGCCTGACAGGTTTTTTCAAGGTTCAATAGTTAATTGTGCTTTCTGAAGTGCCGTATGTACGTTAAGGTTGAATCTGACTGAAATAGTAGATTGCGATATAAGGATGGTAAATGATTTTTACTGGACCGAGGTAGGGTTTGAAAAGACTCGACTGCACCTCGTCTTTTCAATTTCCAAGGGTTAGTAAAAACACTTAAGAAACGTGTATTGCGTACAATTTTTGGGAGATAATTAGTAATTTAATATGATGTAGGAATGAAATGTGAAATACCAACTCTTTATCATGAAATATTCAGACCATAAGTTACCCGGAGATTTGAATATTTCACTCCTAATTACAAAATAGGCAAGTAATGTATCTTTTTTCATTTATTCCTGCTATTTTGTCATTTAACTAATTTTTAAAAATACTATAGCATCCCTCGTATCTCTTGTGAGCGCCAGTCCATTGGTCTGGGATCTACTATAGCCTCCATTTTGGGCGACGACCCGGTGTCTGTGGCCAAGACTCTGCGGTTCGTCGCCAATATTGGATTCGATAAACAAGTCTGACCTGTATTATAGTTATAGGGGGATTTTAGATTTTTCAGACATTTTTACGGTATTTTAATCTATTGATTTTTTTAGAAGTCAGACTTGTTTTTCAGTTTTCGGTGGTTTATAGATTTTTGAGCTTCTTTTATAGGTTTTTAGGCTATATTTTAGTCAAAGTCGCTAGAGCCATTTTTTGAGAAAATCAAAATTTTCGAAAAAAAAAGTCCATGTAGAGGGTAGTTTAGGGTAGAGGAATTTTCTTCAAAATCTTCCTGTCGCATCCTTAGAAGATACCAACTTTGGTTTTTAACCGACTTTTAGTTTTTGAGTTATGCTGTTCACAGGCAGACACACACACACACACACACACACACACACACACACACACACACACACACACACACACAAACACACACACACACGGACCTTTTTCTAAAAAATGCTTTATTTTTATTCAGGAGGTCTCGAAACATATTCCTAGTGAAACCTCGACATCGAAATTTTGGATCGAATACAATACTTCCCCTACTTAGCAGAGAAATTAAAAATGCCTCAAAACTTGCATTTTTTTTGTTAAATCTGATATTGCATTTGTGTGTGTGGAATGCAATAACGTCTCCACCAATTATTGGTGTGGTAGAGAAAGGAATACGTTTTATGATCTCATAAGCAAGGGATATAGCTGTCTGAAATTTTGCATATTGTCTTTGTATTATGTTCTCATACCATGCCCCAAGATTTTCACAGGTGCTTCGCCCTACAGGGTCTTCATTAAGGCATCCATAAAGGCCTATAATGTACTGTTACCCGATGAGTGACGAAGAAACCGAAACCGTTTTTTGTTCACAAATTTGATATGTCGCAGAGTATACTAATGCTGCTAGTATCTCGGAACCCTTAGCGATTCGCGGTTATCCTGAAGCCTTTTATGTGAAACAATGTAGACATGAGACCGACCGTATCGAGCGGAAGTGGCTAAGTTCCCACACTCGACAGGCTCGTGGAAGTACAAGTCGGTCGTTCGACTAGCACCACGCCGCTATCGAATGTCCTGCACCTCAATCCGACACCCGCCAGGACCTTCATCACTTTTCTTCCCGGTAGGGTTACCCTGTTTTTTGTGCATCTGAACCTGGCCCGTGTTCTGAACAATCAACTGTCACCACCTATGGCGTGAGTGAAGTTTTCAAAACATGCAAATCCTGCCAAAGATTTCTCATTTGTATCGACACGGATGGCCCCGAGCTCGTTAAAGCACGGGCTCAAGATTGGAAGGCCCATGGTTCAAATCCAACCAAGACCATCCTCTGCTGGCTGAGTGTTCTGTTTTTCCCTTCAGATTTTCCTCAGTCCTCATAACTGCCAAATGCCGGGGAGGTACAACTGAAGTTAGCCAGGGACGTTTCCTTCTATACATTTCCTAAATATCGTACCATTTCATGTATCCTCAGTGCCCACCGCCTGTGGTGCCATTTACAATAAGAACGGTGTTAAGTACTGCCAAAATTTCTCATTCGTTACCCTAAGAGCCATGTTTTCCAAAATGTTTAATGAAGCCCTCTACTGAAAATGATAAATTTCATGAGTATTAATTTAAATGAAATTTATGTCATTAGTGTTTCTGACGTATACTTAAGAGGATTTTAAATTTCAGTTCAACAACTTTTTGAAAATTTCGAGAGATCAATTTTCAAAACTGCTTTCGGAAAGAGCCACGATCGAATTTTCTAAAATTTTTAATTATAAACATAATGATCGAATTTTAAATATCCCTTTTTGAAAGCTAAATATTATTTTTATAAATTCCTTACAGTTTTGTAGAAAATAATCTTTAGAGTTGTCATTCCAACTATGAGCCAAAAATGTATTTTTGTGGAATAAATGATATTGTATTTAATGCTAAAAGAATCCTTATCCTTAGACTTCCTTTGAAGAACTTAGGCTCAACGTTTCAACCGTATGGGATGAAAGCTTCAAAACTCAATGATGGGTAATGTTTGCAATGCTGATGCAAGGCTAATCAGAAATGTGAAACTAATCTGTGAATGTCTTATGGCTTACCAGAATATTAACTACATAAATCACGACAAAGGAGACATATGTGAAGGAGAAATTCGAAAATACAAATAAATTTACAGATTTTCTCATCGAAACAACTAAAATGTCAAATTTATTTAAGACCACGCCAAAATTTCAACGAAGTATCCCTTTAAATTTGGTGTAAACTAAAACGGTTTGGTACCAACAGTCGGTTTAAGCTAAGGGCCATTTTCTCAAAGTATTTCTAGCCCAGACAACCCACAGTTGAAATTTAGGATTTGTACACTGAATTACCATGACGACAACTGGTTAACTAGTCTGAGAAGAGTTTATTGGTTTGAGTTTAATGTGAACATTTTGGAGGAACGGCTGTGTTCTTACTTTTTCGCTCTTTATGCCGCAGAAACGTAAATTATGCTGTATACTCGCTTATAAAATGTTAAGTGACGAGTTAAATTCTGTAAAACGCCGAATGCATGAATTGACCACGAATAAAAAGTCCCTAACTTTATCTGAAGCCTTACATAACCCCTTTAGTTTGTACCTATCACGGATTTCTTGAACGCCTTCTCGGCTGAGTAAAATATTATTTCGTCTCTTCACTTGATCTATTTACTAAGCATTTCAAATTATACTCTTTTCATTTTAATCTTTTAACTATTTTGCTCCTGTTTCATATAGGTGTACTTTCATGTTCTCCAAAGTTAATTAGAAACTCCCTCAAGATACATATTTAATTAATTATGGTAAAACAGCATTTTTAAGCAGAATGGCACAAATTTTAAATTGTGATTAATTGTACAATTTTCTACAGTAGGTTTTGGACAACCTCTAGTTTTGCTGGTTATATAAAGTCTGGAAAGGATTTTAAGGCTATTTATCGATTGTTGTACTTATATTTTTCCTGTATTATTTCATAATTTACAAAATGGTTCACTCTTGAACTGTATGCACTTAGGCAACGTGTGTGGCAGCTCCTCCAGGTCGCCTAGAATCGTATTTAACTGCGTCCAAGTTTTCAAACTTCTTCAACTCCCGGTAAAGGTGAAGATAAAGCAGGACTAAGTTGCGAAGGTACGGTTGTTGGTAGTACCCAAAACCGCAACTCAGAATGTGAGATAAATGTGATTGTCGCTCTCCTCCGGGAACTGGTCTCCACCTCTGTTGTGTGTCTTCTTCTTTAATGGTTGATACTGAGCAAACCTTGTCACCCATTGCCTACATTTCTCTGAAGCTCAGCTTTTACCAGACAGAACCTTCCCCTTGATCATGCTCTATGGTGCCTGGATTTTTACTGATAATGCTTGAAGGAATGCATTGTAACGTACTTGGAACGCTTCCGTCTGTCCTTTTCTTTTACCAGGAGCTAGGCCATGGTACACAAAACGAATTTAGTAATATGCACTGTTTGGAACCATTTCTCAGTTTCTTATCGCAAGTGATGAGATACAAGTACTGACCAATGAACTGTTTACAGCTTTGCTATACGTGGCTAGAGGCGTGGCACTGTAATGAGGACAAGGAAAGGTAGCAGCGAAGTATAGATACAGCTGGCCTTGTAGAAAAACCAGTTATTTATTTTCTTTAGATTTATCTCCAAATTCTTAATGCTTATTATGGAAAACGTTACAAATAATAAGTAAGGAAATAAATAAGCAGCATTTGTTGACTTAAACGATTCTGTGCTACAAGAAAAGCTTTAACTGTATCCTTAGAATCACAAAAACATGTACAGCTTTACAGTAAATATAAAACTATATTATATTGAAAAATATAAAAAACATTTAATCCTTCTACAAATTGCCCCTATATTTATCCTGGAATTAAAATTAGTATCGAAATAGCTCTAAACATGTTTGCCTATTATGTTAAAATACAGCTTCTGCTTTTGAATGAAAGGTTCTCTTTTAATACCTACGCAATAAACCACCTTTAACCGCATTAAAATTTAATTACACTTCTGTGAATTTGTGAAGCTTCTGAAACTAGTCGAACTCTGTCACCAGCTTGCCATGGACTAGTGATCTGGCAACGTGCAGCTTCTGTTGTATATGACGTGGTGTGAAACAAGCCATGGATGTAATTTATTGAGTAACGATTTACTGAGCCATCAGAAATAATCAACACTTCCCTTTCATGTCCAGGTGTCATTGGTTACAACTATGTCCAACGAATAGCATAAATACTGCCATGGAGAGGAGTCATGAGAGGGAAAGAAGGGGAAGCTACGAAGGTCTCGGTAAATAATCATGATACCCTTGCATTTTACTAAATTCTCTTTCTGCACCTATTTCAGTAACTACTGTGGAAAAGCATAGTAGAGTATTATGGAAGGTGGGGAAACAGTAAACTGTGTATCATGGACATCACACATTTAGTTCATGTCAGCTTCCAAAACATACCCCAAGAATTGTTAGAATGATTTTTGTAAATCTAAGGGTACATCTAATGAAAAAAGCATTTGTTACATACACATGACTTTCTCTGTCCATTGTCACTTTTTGCATATAGCTTCTAGAAACTATTCCTACGAAGGCTTATTTTTCTATCTACCTCATGTCAATCAAGATAAACGTTTGCAGAAATAGCTTTAATGCGCTGTTTGTTACAAGTACAAGAGGGCAGAGGAAGCCAAATCGCTAGTAAGCTGCCCTTCAAATTCCATCATTTCTCTGATATCGCAAGAAACAACTGAATAGGAACAAGTTGAACAAAACACAAATAGTTGAAGAATTCAAATTAATAATAATGGATAAGTCGGAAATTTGTGGCTATATGTTCTACTGAAATTCCACATTCTTTGCTTCGCGAGAAACAATTAAATAGCTCAAAAATGACGAAGCATTGAGAAATTCAAAGCAATAACTACCGATATATCGAAATGTTCAATGTCAAAATAGTAATTTTAAGTACATTATGTGTTTTGAAAAGAAATCTACATTACTTTTTATTTATTTGTTTATTTTGTAGTATATATTTGTCTTATCCTTTATGTTTACACTTACACAAAAGTATACAACATTGTTTCCGAATGTAGATGAGTTCACTGGCTATACCCAGAAAACTACGATAGTAGATTTTATTTGTAATGGAAATATGTTAAATATACGATATTTTAATCAAAATCTTAAGACCAGTTTTGAGAGAATAAAAAATGTCGTAAAATCTTCCATGTAAGTTTGCGATAGGTTGACAATTCTAAGTTTGATATGTGCCCGTGTTTACTTTTTCAAATCATGCTGTTGACCCACACGAATTCACACGCGCGGATGTTGCTTTCTAAAGTTGCTCCTTTTGGTTTCAGCGGGCTTCAATCATGCATTTCCTCTGAAATCTTGATATTGAACTTTTAGTTGAAATGCAATACCTTCTGTGCCTATTAGGTACGTGGTAGAGAACGTATCTGAAGTGTTTTGTGTTAGGGATTTTCAAACATTTTTTTTCTCCTTTTTGGATTATGATGTTCAGACAGGCTCATGAAAACACACAGACACAGACAGACAGACAGACAGACAGACACACACACACACACACACACACACACACACACACACACACACACACACACACTTATGGTAGGGGAGATAAGCCTATCAACCCACTCGCTTACCCATTGTTACACTTTCTGGGTTATTTTGTGACAGTCTTTATGCATTATAAGTTAAACTAAAAAGTAATCTTGGAGGCTTGACTGAGTAACCTAACTAATTTAATAGCTAATAGCTTAAATTCAAATTAAATATGTATTAGAAAATTTTGGCATCATGGAAATGCAAAACTGATTAGGATACACTACATAAATAGCTCATACACAAACAAGTAGCATCGACGTTGGTAAAAATAAAGCCTGATGACTAGGGATGAAGTCAACAGAAAATCAGATGAATATCGCAACCTCCACAATAAATACCATTTGCTTTCTGATGGTCCATAAACATCCTTGAAACTATGAGAGTTCCTGCTGCCAAAACCAAGGGAACTGATTTCGAAAATGGCAAGGGTGCGAAACCGTTGCAAGATGGAGGTCGAAGTAGAGTTTTCCCATCAAGTCCTGAGGCATGTATCAAATTGCTAGACCACACACCTGTGGCTAAGAAACGGATCCTTTCGTTACACTGAAGCCTTTGTGCAATTCATGCTTGTCACTGGCAGTGGGGGGAGGGGGTTAAGTGTCATCAAATGCAGCGTTTGCATGCAATGTTTATAGGGGATTCTTGAAGTTGTAATGATTCTTTATGGATGAAACATCGTTGCTGTCGATATCTCGACACCCTCGATACAAACCAGTATCGAATTATGCTTCATACATCAAGACGGGTGTTCAAAATGTTTTCATTATTTCCTTTTCTGTCTTTTGTATAAGTGACGCTAGAGTGCACCATATAGCATTCGGCTAAAGATTCCGTAACAATAGATTTATATTTCTATCTGTTTCAGGTTTATCGAGATAAACATTTGCAGAAGTAGTTTCATTGCAGATTTCGCTGTAGCTATAAGGGGACTAGGAAAAACAAAAACCTAAACGATAGTCAAGAGGTCTAAAAGCGGATCGCTATATACTGATCTTCAAAGTCCATACTCCTACAATTACATAATGAGAAACAACTGAACGACAATAACACGTTAGAAGGATGAAGAATTCAAACCAATAACAAAGGATATATCGAAATTGCGTGATATAAAAAAGGTTATTTGGAATAAATTATATGCATTAAAGAGGTCTACGCTCTTTGCTCAGTACGTCCTTGGTCTATTTCTTAAGGTTTGTCAGTTATACAAAACTATAGAGACTTTGTTAGGAATGAGGAGGACTTCACGAGTTATTCCAAAAGAACTTTAGACATACTTTTTGTCATAGAAACATCTTAAACATATGTATTTCTTCAAAATCGCTAGACATTCTTGAGTAAATCAGAAACATTTACATTTTCCATCCAAAGAGCAGTTTTGGGAGGAGATTTTATTTAAAAACTTCATGTCGCATTTTAAAAGATCCTAACTTAAATACCAGGTTTTCTTATTTATAACATTTCATTTTTGAGTTCTGCTGTTAAGACTGACGCACATACACACACGGATCTTTTTTCCAAAAATACCTTTTGGTTTGGGCTCCGGGAGGGGGGGGGGTGGGGTCCTCGAAACACATTTCTGGTGAACTCTCGTTAAGGAATTTTTGGTTGGAACACAACACTTCTCTCCCTACTAGGCACTCGATAGAGAAAATAAAAATGGGAGGGTGTAAAAATAACAATACCACATGACGAACTTTGGTCTTGCGGTGATGTTTCCCCCAGGTCTCGTCACTGTTAAGTTTACTAGTCTAAGATCTGTGCCATACAACTTGGCGTCGTATCTTTTAACCGTCACGTGACTAGTCACCTCTCATTGGCTACTTTCGTGGAATAGGTTGTTCTGCGATGCAAAGTGCTTATTTATTTCACACAATAGTTTATCTTAATATATTCGAAGATAATTGACACATAATTTCAATAGCCGCATGAATCACCTAAATGTAGATATTACTATACTAAGTTAATACATCTGAAATGTATGTAATTCTTATCAAAAATAGGTGGGAGGATCCTTCGGTTTAAACCTGCATCTCAGGATGACGAAAGCTCGTGCTTCTCCCTCCTATCCTTGCATTGCACACGGCTTGTTTGACAACATTCCAAGTTGTACATTAGCCAATCATGAGAAAGGGGAGGGAAGCGCAACGTGGAAGACTACATATCAGTGGGGCAAGGTTATGAGGAACAGGGTTTAGTTGCGTTTCTCAGGCTCTCAAGGTACCTAAAAGAAAGCATGAATTTCAATCAATACCACCCCATTTTCAATTCATTACATGTTGAATTTTAATATTCCATAAATCAGAATGACAACATTAAATGGCTAGTCAAGGATTGATTTCCGCTGCTTTAAGGTACGCGGCAGCAATGGAATCAGCGCATTTCTGCAAAGCCAGACACATGACCATCGTTTTGGGGGAACTGTGTAACAATAACTGCTTCTCCTATACAAACCAGTTAAATTGCGCTCATATATATTCATTAGCAGCAAGATGTGCCTCCACTTATTTTTCGCAGACCTCTGACGCATTCACGGGACTCAAAAACAAACCTCTCTAATGCTTGGTTACCTGTATATGTGAAGGGGAAATAACACATAAGAGATAAGGTAGAGCATCACCGGTCATGAGGGAGGAGGTCAGAACTGGACCGTTCCTTTCAACTCCTGCGTAAAAGGGAGGGAGAATTTATATTGTGAAAGATTTTAGCCTCTTGTGATTGCGTGGAGCTCATTAATCTTCTGCGTGCATTACCGCCTTAAATAGCGACGCGCGACGGACCTGAAGAAATAGTTAAGGTACCATATAAAATTTCGACATGCGCTAACCTAAAGTTTGTGTGTTCCCATAATTGAAAAGAATGATTTCCTTGGGAATGGAACGGACCCATGTTTCTCTTCTAGATCAGGGATTTTCAAACTTGATATAAAGGGGGTCACATTACCGTCAGAGAATGAATCGCGGCCGAAGCCACAGAAATAACAAACTCGAAGGCACGAGGTACTCAGTTCAGATTAGCTTTCAAACACAGTGATTGAACTATAAACTAAACTTACATAACAATTGTAGGAGCTAGTTGGACTTTACTGCTGTGAACACCTTAGTTGGGAAGTCATGCTAATTATAAAATAGGCTTTAACCATTTTAATAATGACAAGTGTACAGGTTCGAAATTATTTTAAGGGACATTTTTGTACTTTTCATTAGAAATTTCATGAAGTTTCTTTCTCAGAAACTATTCAAGCAAGAAAGCTGAAATTTTCCACACTTATGTTGAACATATTAATAAACATTTTCCGCTACCGTAATGAAATTACAATAAAAACAGAAATATAAATAGATAAATAAAAAGAGAATGAAAAGAACTCGAAAATTAAGCTTCATAAAATTTAAAATAAAAATAACTTTAAAGTAAACAAATAAAGTTAACTCATTGATTTTAGTGTCACATATAGTCAAGCATGGTTAAAATATGCCGAAAAATTGTCATTTTATTCTTCAGAAGGTTTCAGAGGAAAACATATCTGAATGTCATCGTTGTTTTTAACAAACCTTTAATGCATTATTTTTTCAAATTTGACATGTTGTATAAAATCAACCAAATGGAGTACAATCAAAAAACAGAATTCAAAATGTTCTCCTAAATCTTGTTCATAAGCTGTAAACGTTTTAGAAAGTTTCATTTAGTAGTTAATGAGACACATCAAATATACTTCACTGCTGCATAGCATTCATATTGTGACGCCGACCCACGACAGCGGCGGCAGTGGCAACACAACAAAGGCTGTTCGGGGCCGGGCTGCCCCACCCCACTGGCGCGGCGCGTGAGTAAGGTGCTCAAGGTAAAGCCTCTCCACACCACGCACAAGAGCAAACACGCGACTAAGAACAATCAAGCGGCAACACATAGGGTTTCCCAGAGCATTTGAGAAGTGTCCGGCAAACAACGTGTTTGTAGAAGTTCGAGAAAGGTGAGTGTTACGTCATCCTCGCTATATAAGGAGACGAGATAACGAGTTAGAGGAGTTGCGGTTGCAGAAATGAGTCGGTCAGTGTGTCGTGAGTACGAGAAAGCTGTGTGTGTGCGGTACTGCCGTGAAAGATAAGTCGCATCGAAGTGAAGAACTTTTAATGAGTGTTGAGTGATTGTATCGTCAGAGTTAGTGTATGAGAAACAGACAAAGTGAAAAAAGACAGTGAAAGGACAGAGTCAAGTTTACGAGAAGAAAACAGTTCTGAGTTAGGTATAATATCAAGAAAGACTGTAGAATGTGTTGACGCCAGTAAAAGGGAATTTGTATTTGCGCAAAATTTCAGAAGAAAATAAAGTGAGAAAGAAGTAATGGGATGAACTGTCGTTTTTGTCACACTGGGGTCAGAAGTGGTATTTGACAAATTGTTATTTTGTTACAATGCTCAGAGCACCATGTTCCCTTAAAGATTTTGACAGCATAAAAGCATGGTGATCTTTTACTGTATAAAAATACGATGTCTAGTCTTTAAATAATTATTTCTTAATTGCGGTCTCGAAAGGATTAGTCATGACAACAAACATGCCTTAACTTCATTTAAATTACCGAAAGCTATCAGCACTCGTGGTATTGCTGTAAATAAAATCCCATCCTTACAAGCATATTACAAGAGGGGGGGGGGGGGGTTATTGGTCGATATCCTCGGCATTGCTAAAGCTATTGGCCAATATTGATGCGTGTGTGCGTCTCCAGTCTCGTTCTCCAATGAATCTGCTGCCAGCTGCTCCAGTATTGTACTATGAGGATATGCGTGGGTTGGGTGAGAATGCACAACACCACTTAAGCTGGCTCATAAATTTAATTAAGGCTAATGATGAGCTGTTTGAAGTGAGTTACCGACTGTGTGATATTAAGGAATTAAACTGTTTCTGAATCTAATCGCTCTAAAATGTAACGTGGCAAGTAAATCTATATAAACCGAGCGTGATCTTTAAGCGCTTCGGTTGCCGATAAACGATCACAGTAAGCATTAAAGATAGTCAAACCCCGAAGGAAAAGGCGGGAATGTTTAAATACGCCCTCTTTCATTAACTTAAATTCCACCTACAAGCATTACTCCCACCAACATTCCTATATACGCAGATCAATCCTAAAACTGCTAAATTCGTATCTGAAACACTTTTTACTCTGCGGCTTTGTTCAATCCTAAATATTTAATTTCCCTTTATAATTTTCAGAATTTCTCTTCTGTGGCTTAGACGTTAGTCTGCGATAGGTGAACATAGATGAATTCCATGGATCTGACCGTTAAGCTATTGGTTTTCTGACCGACTGAATCCGCTAGAACCCTAATTGCTTGAGCTACACCATGATAAACTAATTGCATTTATCCCAACCCTTAAATTTATGACTCTCATGTCAAAGTTTTGCATTTCCTCATGCTTCTACATAATACATTGAGTTTAACATTGAGTTATATATAAATGGATGTGTGCAAATGTATGAAACCGCTAATCTCCAACACCTGCTTGATCGATCACCGTGAAATTTGGCGCGTATATGTATTTATTCATGGAGAAGGTTTCCATGCTATCCATTTTGCTACACGACGTATTACAATCACGTGGTTTTCACTACTCACCTTTTACCTAACATATTCACAAGTCTTCTACATGTCCCTCACCCTACAATTCATACAACTGTCTACGATTGAAATAAGAATGTTACGTATTACATACACACAGTTTTCTCTACTCGCTTTTCTTTTACGAAACCCAAATCACACTTCCTTCTCTACACGCCCTTCAACATACAAGTCATACAATTTTCTTATGATCGAAATATGAATGCAACGTATTACATTCAACATACGGTTCATATGATTTTCTATGATTGAAATAGAAATGCAACTAATTACATTCACACGGTTATTTCTGTTCATGTTTATTTTAAGAAACACAATCACATTTCTTTCTCTTCTCTCTCTTGTACAAAGAATTCATACCATTTTCTGTATGATCGAAATAGAAATGCAACGTCTTACATTTACGCAGCTTTCTCTTCTTGCTTTTCTTTCTGTAGTATTTGGGGATGCTTAACAGTGCTTTTGTATGGTGTCGTCCCGTTGTTTTTATATATTTATTTTTGTTTGTATTGTGTTTTTATGATATCCGAAAGGTTTTAATTAGCAATTAGCTTAAGCGTATTAAGCATTTGTTTAAATGCCTCCAAAGAAACCAAAGGCTATTGGGCACAGTCTAAAAGTTGTAGGGATAAAATCGTCAAACTACGGGCAACGCTGGGGATTTCAGCTAGTAACTTATAAAATGATTAATCCTACCCATTAATAATTCTGGTATCAATATCAAATACGCGGCATATGAATTGAACAGTGAATGCTAACATTCATTCATTCATTCATTCATTCACTCATTCATTCATTCATTCATTCATTCGTTCATTCATTCATTCATTCAATCAATGATTCATTCATTCATGTATTCATACATTCATTCGTTCGTTCGTTCGTTCGTTTGTTCGTTCGTTCATTCACTCATTCAATCAATCATTTTGTGTATTTATTATTTATTATGAACATAACATAATTAGTCAATTAAAATGTTCATTATAAAGTACATTTACATACAATCATTTCCAAATCTAACTTATAGACATGAAACAAAAAAATTATATATAAAATAAAAGTTAGGAAGTAAAAAAAAAAAGAAAAAAGAGGAAAGATAACATTATACAATCAGCTCTAATATTAAAACGTGATATTAATCTATGTAAGTGTAAATTATTCACTATTGCATTTTTGAACCAAGTTTGTGACATGTTGAATAGGTATATCTACATTAAAATAGAGAAGACTGTTACATAAATATAAAACTCTACTTAGCGGTGAATTTTTATGGATATCGATATTTGCTCTTGAGGTGAAAAATAACTTCTTGAATCTACCTATTTTATTTGGCATATAAAACAATATACTTGTAATAATTTGACTGTCATCAATAATCGAGTGTAAGACTGTACAAAAATACTAATCTTGCAATGTCTCTTCTAGCTCTTGAAACTTCAAATTTAAATATTCTTAAAAGGTTTTGTAATTTGTGTACGTAGGGTAACATCCAGTTCTTTTAAGCATTACATATTTTAAAAATTTGTATTGTACTTTTCCCATTAAATTGACGTATCTTGCGGTGTTAGTATTCCAAATAATAGATGTGTATTCAAAAATATTGGGGGTATCAGTTGACAATTTCGGTATATGCAGAAGGAAACAACAAACATGTGCATAAACACTTATACGAAGTGAAACTGAGGTTAACTTTCACGCTGATGTTTACTGCACATGTAATCGTTTTTCTGCAGTGAAGAATAAACACATAAAAGGGACATAAAGAGTTGCGTTACAATGAAAGGGTCGTTAATGGCAAACTTTCACGCTAAATGTTATTGCGGATAAACGTATGAAAGTCATAAAGCAACCGGATCAGTGATTCAGCTACGCATATGATCCTAGTAACCTGTGTGGGTTTTTTGCTTCGGCGGTCGGTCAGGCGACCTCCCAACTACTTGAATGTCCTTGCCGGAGGCTAGGCATGTGTTCTGCCACTTTTACGCTCCATCCATCTAATTGTGTACCAGCTTCCCCAATCTTGGGGTAATCAAAGTAATGCGTTCCTGCCTTCCAGTCCACATAATCAGTCTCATTAAGGCTATCCTTCTGTGAATCTTCAAACTTGATTATCTTCTGGAAACTCTGGACACGTTAAAATGTACACCGACAGGGGTGGCCGAGGTCGTTAAGGTAATTTATCTGTTAAATTTGGCAAAAGTGTGAAAACTGTGGATTTTTTTTATGGAACTTATTCTACCTATAACTCGTGCTTCTTTGTTGGAACCTCTCACGGTAAATCTGCAAGACTCGCATTGATTGTCGCGAGCAACAACATTTTAAAATCCTGATCATAGTTTTTTAAACAATTCAAGTACATCAGCTTAACCTACGGACCAACACGAAGCACAAAATTATTGTATGTGTAGTAAGGATCGAACCGAACCTCCCGAATGCGGGCCACAGACGTTACCGCCTGAATCATTCCGCTCGGTTTGAACAGAAAGCAAGAGCATTGTGTTATTGCGTAACAATCGACACAACACAGTTGAGACATATGTACTTCAAAGCCTGCAACAATGAGTATGGGAAGTACATGAAGTCATTCCATGTTTCCTTAGCCGACTCTAACAGGAGAGTATACACGATAGCCATAAACAGGAAAAACAATACTGCAGTGATGTTAGATCCTACTCTTCGCTTTGAAAGAGACCTAAACCAAGCAAGAGGATTAAGTAAAGTAAGTAATAAGTTCGGGGCCTCGGCAGCGGCGTAGTGTCAACGGATATACTAAATGTATTACATACTCTACATACTCTTCATTTTCTTCAAACTGATTGCCAAATTGGGGTTCATTATAATTTTGTTGTACATAATCGTTTTAATGTCATTAAAAATCAGGCTTTCCTAAATATTTTGATTTCAGTTCGCGCCACTCTGCAGCAGTATGTTCCGAAACAAAGCTTGGGACAACGTCATCTGCCATCAGTTAAAGGAAGCTGGTGTTCTGCGCCTGAGCCAAGGTATGTACCAGGCTAGACCGCATCTCATGTTAAGAATCGTGCTCACATTATTGCATTTAAAGTCGTGAACAGGGACTAATTCGCGAATTGTTTTGCTTCTTGTATGTGTGCTCTTCAATTGTGGACATTTGAGAATGATTTGGACAGTTGGTTACTTACTATTAAAGCAAATCGTAGGTTAAGATTTGCGCGCATTATGGGATGAAGGTATGTGATGGAGGCAATCACATCCGAGAGGTCACGAAATATATCAGTCAGAACAGTAAACGAAACTGCTTTTCCGTGCCGTTGTAACGAAAATCAAAATAAACTGTTCTGTGATCGATAAACTTAACGTAAGAAACTTCCAGAGATTAAACTTTCTCTAAAAAGCAATATATAATTAAAGCAGACCCTCCAAAGCATTCACTCACTATTACAACGAACTAAAAAATGTACAAGGCACTTCAACATTAAAGTTCATGAAAGTGAGTCCTGGTTGTGTCGTAATACTTGAAGCAAAATTTTTGTTTACTTTTTTTTTTTTTTCAAAAGAAAGCTGAGTATGGAATTGTAGTGGTTATGAAGATTTGAATAGCATTATAAGGCAACCCTAAAACACTACTATTCTTCTAATCACATAATATGCAAAAAAAAGAGAAAAAAAAAGAAAGAAAAAGAAAGAAAGAACAACCAGAAATGCTTGGGATAGCTCTAAGAGTAAGCAGTAAGAGACAGACAAAGGCTTACTAAATAAACAATATGGATCTCGTTAAAACACACAATTTATCTCCATACATATTTTTTTCTTATGAGTTAACCATATACGAGATATTATTTCTTATTTGTTTGAATTTGCCAATACTTATAATTTTTTCAAAATAGGAATATGTTATTCGTTTCTTCATTCCTTGACCTTACAAAGAGAACGGAATTTCAGGGGCATCGCATAGTAACCAGGTCTTAAAACATTTCACTATCGCTTAAAGCCTACCGTATTTCTATATCCCCTTGCACCTACAAGAAAATCTGCAATAAGGGAATTTCTGAAAATGCTTATGTCGATTAAAATGCAGTAGTTAGAGAAATAAGCATTTGCAAGAATAGTGTGTATAAGAGTGAGTATAGCTCTACATATATTTGCGAACAGAGTTTCTCCAAATTGAAGTATATTAAAAGTCTGTATCGCAGTAAGTTACGCGACGACCATTTGGTGTATCTTCTAAGGCTATGCCCTTCGACTTTGTCACCAAATATTGATAGACTTCTTAAACGTAAGCAGTACCAAACAAGTCACTAATGAACAGATGTTTAATCGTATAACATTTGAAAGTGCTTTCCTAAATCAGACACAACTACATGTCACCAATCGCCACTGCAACACAAGGCACGATAGGGATTAAAGAGAGGCAAAGTCCGCGTATTTTGGAGATGCTCCCCCTGTAAAGGGGCCCCTGGGTTTGGGGGACACTGGTACGTTGCGGGCGATATCGAAGGCATTCTGCCTGGAATCGTTGGTGACCCTGTCCATGCCAGCGCCCGTCATCATTTGGATCTGGTCGCCCTTCGGATCTCTCACCTTATGGTTCCCTCCCAGGAGTCACGGTGGAACTGTCTCTATGTCTGTCTGTCTTCTGTCTATCTGTCTGTCTCCCTCTCTCTTTCTCTCTCTCTCTCTCTCTCTCTCTCTCTCTCTCACATAGTTTAACGCTACCCCTTTATCTCTATCTGTCTCTCGTCTCCTTTCCTGTCTCGTACTCCTCCATCTTCGTCTTTCGCTCCCTCTCTTTTTATCTAACCCCACACTCTTTGGTCCTCTCTCTCTCTTTCTCTCTCTCTCTTCCACTCTCTCCCATTCTTTTGTTCTTTCCTCGCCTTCACCTTCTCTCCATCTACCTTTTCCTCTCTCTGTGTAATGTAGATATCAGTGTTGTCAGGAAAAATAACAAATGTGGAAATACCTATTTACGCCAAGTAAACTTTTTCGTAGTGTTAGCCGCCTCAATAACATAAGATTCTCAAACAAAACATATGCAACTCTTTCATTTATTATAATTCATTGTTACTGATTCTGTGTATGAAATACTCCGGTGATTAACTTGAGGATCTGTGCATCT
>CM060962.1:106011911-106054411 GCA_030765045.1 Tenodera sinensis
CCTAACTTCTTTATTAATCGCTGCATTTTAATCCTAGAAATTGTTATCGTTTTAAATTAATTAAGAGGACAACCTGATTATTCAAATTAATTTACATTTGAAACACCTGGGGATTGAATTTTCGTCTAAAAAAGAAAAGTTATCTATTTGTGAATTTTTACATACAATCACGCTTGGGATGAATGCAGCTTATGTGTTATTGTGGCTTTTCGTATTCTTACATTTTTACTTCCTCTACCACATTTCTAGCAGGTAGAGCGAGTGTTGTATTCCACCAAAAGATTGCATTTTGAAATTTCACCGGAAATACATGTTTAGCAGTGTGTGTGTGTGTGTGTGTGTGTGTGTGTGTGTGTGTGTGTGTGTGTGTGTGTGTGTGTGTGTCTACAGATACCTACATACAGATATTGGTTGTTAGGTAGATCTCTGTGTGTATCTGTGTGCGTAAACAGAAAAACTTAAAAAAAAAATAAAAAAAAAAATAAAAAAAAAAAAAAAAAAACGAAAAGTCAGATGGATATCAAACGTAGTATTTTACTTCAACATTTGACAAAAGCACAATATTTTCAAGAAAATCCTCCAACACAAACTATGACTTACATGGAAAATGTTTATTTTCTGAAATTGGCTTTAAGGATTTTGATTGAAAACCATGCGCGTTAAATTTTCTGGAAGTAGCTTGTAAATACTCTTCAGTAGGAAGGAATCTCGTATAATTTTGCAAAACTGTAAACCAGAATATTGGTAAAGTCGTTACTAATTATATTACAAGAAACGTTTATTTTTAAATTAAGGTTTGTTACGTGTTGTTTTAAAATTTGCATTAATTTCCATTTCATAACTCCGGATTGATTTGGACATTTTTGTTAGGTGCGTAGATACTATGCATTTCACATACACATAAATACATGAAACACTGGTGTCTGACACGCAGCTCTCACACGATTTCCTGTTCACAGAAATCCCGTACTATTCACATAAATGTTATCCTATCCACTGTGCGTTTATCACGAGAAATGCTTGCATAGAAATTGTTTCAAATTAAGCAGTAGGGACTTGTTTGCTGGCAGGATTCGAAAAAAAGAAATAAAAACTTGCTTGTTTATATCCCAATTCAAGGTTATTATTAATCATGCGGGGGGGGGGGGGGGGGGAATGTATCACATTCCCAAACATGTTACGTTAAGATGGCACTCCTCGGCTTTAGAAGTGGGTCATAAATACATATCTACATTGGAGGCACCTTTAAACGACCAATAAAATCCTTTGAAGGAAGCGAAAATGTAACGGTAACTTTTGATCCATCTCCAAGCATTTGATCAAAAATAAATAATTAATTTACAATAAAAACATTTGACAACATAGCACCACCGAAACATGCCTGAAGGTGAATCAGCTCTTGCCTGTGACATGTTGAAACACAACCAGACAGTTAGTATCCAGTGACGGACACAAACAGGCGATTCCATGGCAGTTTCTAAGTCATAGCTTAACTTTCCTGGAAATGCCCCCAGAAAACTTCATCAATCTGGATGACTTTTGCATAAATGGTAAACAGTAAGAAACAGGCAACATCTTATTAAATAAAAAATTTAGTCAATTATGTTAAATACCTTTTTAGTGAACCATTTCCAAGATACTTTTTACTATTTGCGTGAATTTGCCAGCACTAATACTTTTCTCGAATAGGAATATGTTTTTCGTTTTTTATCCCTTGGCCTTGCAAAGAGAACGAAATTTCAAAGGGATCGCATAGCAACCAGCTCTTAAAACATTTCACTGTCGCTTAAGGCCTGCTGTACTCCTAGGGTTGTGTTTGCCGTCCTCTTCTCCGGTGTAATGTTTCATATTTGCTGTTAAAATCTTCTGATAAATAGTTTCAATTGATACATTCTGATCACCTACGTCTACTTCTACAAGATAATTTCTTAGCATCACCTATACGCGAAAGGCTTCATAGTTGAAATTTTTACGACGCGCTCTGACCCAGTTACACCACGGTACAATGTTAACCGCCAATGTCTATTGGAATCCCAAACACAAGCAGTTTGATGCAGGTCAGGGGTGAGTTGCGTGTAACAGATATCCCTCTCCGACAGAAGTAGCACCTACTCCACACAAACTTTGAGCAAACTTGGATGGCAAATTGAGCAAAATGTTGCTTCCACAATCAAAACTTGATATAATTTCTTGTACAGGGAATCTAGTGCTCTTTGACAAAAGGTTGCTACTACAATATTTCATTCTATACAACATGTAGAATCGCCAGTTAAGCTAAGGAGTTACCTATCACATATGTACTATTATCTGGAGAAATATGTACATAACTGCAACATGTGGGAGCCGATAGCGGTAGTTTTACGTTTGGACTTCAAATTTATAGTTCATCGGTGAAAATGTTTGCAGTGTTCATTAGTTCCCTTCTTTCTCTGAAATGCTGGTTAGTGGAAAAGTAGTGTGTTCCAATGAACATTTCGATACTTAGATTTTCAGAGGAAATGCAGGTTTCCACTTCCTTTAATGTAAACAAACGGCTTATTTAGACAAATATGCGCGCGGCGCGTGTGAGTGTGTCTCAGAAGAAAATGTGGATAAACGTCGAACTTAAGAACTGCAACTCTCAACATGCGCTGCAACACGAAAACCTTCACCATCACCCAACTCCCCTTTACATTAAATACATAGTTTATGTGTTAGTGTTTTATGTGCATAGTTCTAGATTATTCACATAAACTATTAACTTTGAGCAATGTCTTCAAATGGCAGATTCCCACATACAATTCTTCCTCGGTGCAGTCTGCAATATTTGTAGCAGTTGAGGGACATTGGGACTGAATTGTTTATACATCTGTTTACTTGAAAATTGCTACACTTGATATAAATAAAGAAAGAAATGACTGTGCATGTTCTAACTCAAACAGTTTCTCGGGTAATATAATTGAATACGTTTAATTAGCGAAAAAAGTAATTATTTTAAAATTAACTTCACATTCTTCAGGAAAGTTTACTGGCATTTTCTGATACTTAAGTAAACTGAAAATAAATTAAAGTATTTGATTAAAGTTGATGTTATTACTTGCAGAAAAATGCATACGTTTTTGTTTTTATGAAGTTGTTAGTGTTAAACTCCTTTTCTTGCCAGCATAAATTATTTTTGTAAGCCAATGAATAAAGCAATCATCAAATGCGTATTTGAATCTTTAGATAACACGTTTGAGGTTATGTATGCAAATTTACATACAAATCAGAGCAAAGCTGAAATGTAAGGAATACATAAAATGCAAAACTGAAAAAGCACCAGTGTGGTGGACCAAAGTGTGGTTAAAATGAAGCGCATGGGTGACTTAAACATGTCGCTGGACATTTAAAAATGACGGGTCGGGAAAAATAGCATTTTCACTTAAAAATTTAGTCCTAGGTTTTCTAACGTACACCACTGCTTGGTCGAATAACAAAGGCAGAATGATTCAGACACACCCTTCCCTGCCATGTACACGCCGGCTGAGAAGGTTGGTAAAATGCCCCTGAAGCAGTGAGGACGGCGTATGTGGAAGTCAGGGTATATACGAACAACTAATGAAGCCCTATTCGTTGTGACTGAATTTAGAGTTATCTTCGATAACTAGGAAATCGTAATATAGAGACAAATGCTTACTTCAGGAGAAATGTAGAACTGATTAAAATAATAGCTTTGTGTCGAGTATTTTTACTTTCTCTATTAGTATAGTTAAGTAGGGAGAGTATTGTATTCCACCCAAACATTTGATGTTGAGATTTCAACGATATATATGCTTCGAAGCCCCCTGAATCCAAAACAAGCCTTTTTAGAAAACAAATGTCCGTATGTGTGTCTTCCTTTCTTTAACAGCGTAACTTAGAAATGGTAAGTCGATTTAACACTAAACTTGCTATTGAGTTCAGCATCTTGGATACGAAATGAAGATTTTTCAAGAGAATTCCCCCAATCCAAAGTACCGTTTTCATGGAAAGTGTTTCGAAAATGTTGAATTTTTCAAAAGTGGCCATAATGATTTTGATTAAAATACCATCGTTTAAGATATTTTCATGAAAATTAAATGCATATCTTGAATTTTGTGGAAATAGCCTTTGAAGTCCTCTTCATTCTGAATGACTTTTGCAAGACCTAGGCAAAATCTTTCTGCACAAAAATGTACATCTTGTTAAAGCATACAATTTATGTCAAATGTATTTTTATAGAATTAACCATTTCCGAGATGTTCCTTATTATTTGCATTTTTACATACATATGTTTTCTTAAATGGGAATTTAATAGTAACCCCCCCCCCCCTCCTTCGTTTTCCTGGTCATGCAAAAAGAACGGAATTTCAATGCCATTACATAACGATCACTTAAGCCTAGTCTATTCCGCTATTCTCATTGTACTAGAAGGAAATACGTAATAAAAACATTTCTGCAAATATCGATTAACTAGAAGCATATAGAAGAACAAGCTTTTTCAGAATGGTTTGCTGAAGAAGGGGTGGACAAAGTCATGTAAGTGTAACAAGGATTTTTTTTCAATGGGTTAGCCATTAACGGAATATTTTAAGTTGCATGACGAAACATTTGAGAGTTTGAAATTCTTCTCATTTTATTTCGTTGCCAACAGCTTGTCGCTTCAACTTCTGAATGTTTTCCTCTATGACCATGTTGGATATTTTATTACAGTTAGTGACAAAGCGTTTATTGCTTAAATTTAAACCATTTTGAGCAAATATGTGTCGTGAATGACAACCCGAATTGAAGAAGTTAATTTTTAAGGAACACTATAATTTATAAGGTATATAATACGTGAGCTTAACTGGCACAGAAAGCTGTGCTATAATGCAGCTTACTCCTTGGAGAATTAATACGTTTTGTAATTGGCATTAGCTTTTCAAATACCGAAGGTAATATGATATATGCAAGTATAGTTAAGCATACTTTTTGCTATAAGAGAGCGTAGGCTTTCACGGCCGGAGTCAATGTTATTAGAAGACGCTACGCTTATTTCTCCGAGGAGACTACGTCCGCGCCACTGAAGATGTCTACCGCAGTTGTGGACGAAACGTCTGGCAGTTCTAACTCCAGCAGACCACGGCATAACAGCCCGGAAATATCTTCTAATAACATACTTTTTGCTATTATTAATATATTCCTAATATTTTTCCTTTTTAGAAATGTGATCAATAGATTTCTTAGTTTCAAAAATATGCAGTTGATTATAGTCTATGTTTTACATAATCCTATACAGAAACAAAATATAAAGTTTCAGCTCTCTAGCTTTAGTCAGATTTAATTAATTAGTATTCTAGTAAGTTGATTCCGCTTATCTGGTGAACTATGTTTTCAACACATTTTATCATTGGACATGTTTCATACGATGGATTTTTCGTTCAATCTGTTTGTAATGTACAACCTAAGTTCTTGAAAGGTCAATAAAGAAATGTAAGCGCGGTTTTCTCGAACTTGAAATGGAGTGGGTATTTTTCAAGGGGAAATGACATTGTTTATATGCTTTCTGAAAACCTTTAAAAATACATAAAAAGGAATATTTAGTTTTGAAGAAGGGATAGATGTTTATTTATCGATTGTATATCTCTCATATTTGTGTTTCAAAGTTTCCATCGTAGAGGACACATACCAAAAACTTCTTGAAAATTAATACCTCTAAAAGTTTAAAAGACACTGATGTATAACTTACATAGGTATTTTCTGAGCTAAAGAGTGGCAGAACTGAGCATTTTCAGTGGATAGTCTAAGAGCCACCCTCCCCCGGAATTTGTTAAAGCCTTCAAATTGGGAATCGCTGGTATAGAATATCCGACACAGGCTAGCAGTTTATCGAACTATTCAAATAAAATAAGTACTCCAAAAGTCTTTATATCCTCCGTGGCTGAATACAGGTCTTCCCTGGAGGCGGCAAACAGATAAATTATTTGGAAACTTTTCAACAAGCTATATTTGGCAAACGTAGTGTACCAAACTCGTTCTAATGCAGGACTGCTGACCGCTGGAGAAATGCGAAGCCCACTCTCGTTCATGTCATGAGGAAGACTAGGTGACGACCGACACCGTCGTACTTCCTGCGTCCTGCGATATGGGAGTCCTAGATAGCCTGGGAAACCTCTCTATGCTCTTTCCTTTGTTTACACGCTCCGATGCGCGTATGTTTTACGCCACGTCAGTTATTTGACTCCTCGATATGCAGCTCTAAAAGACATCGAGATACTCGACGATAGGTCTTCTCTGCTCCAATTTCGCTGTTTCTAAACTACCGCCATGAAAAAGAACTGTCGTATCATGTAGAGAGGACAGTATTACGATGGTTGGTAACCGCCAAAACTCTACAGGTATTTTCAGTGTTAACTAGTGGAGAGCTTGTAAACTTATCCGTTTTCGAGTGTACTGTAAGGCAAAACACCCGAAACATGTATGTAAAACTCTGATATATTACATTCACAGGCCTTTCTCCACCCACTACAAGTTTGTAGACGTAGCTTATACGAGGTATACTTCAGTATTCATATAAAAAGTGATTCTCTCTATCAATGTTATGTTTTTGATAGTACAGTTTTGCCTAGGAATGATTTCCATTAAGAAATACGTGCTTCACCGCATGCGGATGAACAATTCAAAGGTTTTAACGTGGTAGCAGCATGGGCTCTTGCGATGCAAAGATTAAAGAACATACATGTCCGTCCGATACGTACTTGGGGTAATGTAATCATGTAGCAATGAATATTTTGAAAACAACTATGGATACAGAAATCCATTGGCATAAATTATGTACCTATATTTTAATCGGATATATCTTATGGTTTCCAGTTATACATTATTATAGAGCATTCAATCACAACAAGGGACACTTCAAGGCAATTCACCGAAATATAAAAGCTACTGATTTTGTAATTCATATCAACAAATTAAAATATTATAAACTAATACAAGTAGTTAGAGGCGCTTTTTGTGAGCTGAAGAACAACGAAAGTTTTCCATTTTTGGAGTGTGGGGAATTTTGTTAAAATATTCCGGTCCTTTCTAGAAGGATGCTGGACTTAGGTGAGTATCATATTTGGGACTATCGTTTCCGAGTTGTTTCTCTCTCTCTCTCTCTCTCTCTCTCTCTCTCTCTCTCTCTCTCTCTCACACACACACACACACATTAAAATAAATATGCTGTTTATGCCCCTTAAAAATGGTTAGAGCATATATGCTACAGCTAATTCATCATTTAAAAATTCCTAAGCCTTCTCTTGAATGGTTTGTTTACTTTAATGTTGACAAGCTTTATTGTTTTTACAACTTTATATGAAGCTAGGCTTACGAGCAGACATTGAAATCGCTATATATTTGATCATGCAACCGTAAAAGCTACATAGAAACAAAATTACAAGGTTTACAGCGTTTAATAACACTAAAATCCTTATTTGTGAATTTTGGCAGTTGTCATTTTTCATAGATGTTAAGTTCTTTTAACAACTCTATCATAATTTATTATTTTAAAATTAAAACATTTCGAGACTTGATTATTTTTTCGAGTAATATTTAATGTTGCACATTATATATTCTTTGCTTATAAAAAGTACGTTCAAGAAATAATATGCGGAATTTAAAAGCCGAAAGATTTCTAAGGTTCACCATGGGAATATGTCATATAGGACTCGGTTTCTATTTTTTGAAAATTACGTTCTTTAAAAGTCAGTTACATAGAACTACAAACACTACCCTATGATAATTATGCTGCACAAATCTGTGTCAGTAATTCAAAGTAAATTGGTTGAAATTTTGAGAAATTAGCAATTTAAGTGTTGAACATCCTTAAACCAGAAAACTCTTCATGTAATTCCTAATCAAGGCATTTCCAGAATGATGGAAAGTAATGATAAAGTTGGCATTTCTGCTGTTGTTTAGCCCCCCCCCCCCCAAAAAAAAAAATGCTACTTTTACTTTCGGAATCAAATGTGTGTCAAATTTTCATTTCATAATTTTCGAAGGAAATATGTGTTTGAATAGCTTTTGGCTTGTCCTGCTTAATGTGAAGAGCAATCCAACTTAGTGTTCATTTTTCACTTCCAATATTGGCATCAGATCTACAGTGTGTATGACTTTTGGGCTATTTTCTGATATAAAGGTTCACCAGAAATCGCCAATCTTATTTACAGCTGTGTTAATGGTGTATTATGTTCCCAAAAGTATGCTTGATATTAAGAAAAGGATATTGGGAACCCTCCATCAACCTTTAGAGAACATATATTGAAAATTTGAAGGAAATACAAGAGAAACATTTTAAAGTGGCTAATGTTAGAAAAAGGATTAGGAGGAAATACCATTTAAAACTACATGTGCTATTTGCACGCACTTGAGCATGTCCATTTCTTCTCACTTTTGTGATTTTAAGTTTTCCAAAATGAAAACTACAGTCGTATCCTGATTCTACAGCGATTAAAGATTTTTCTGTGAGCAATGTTTTAATGTCTTCTGCAGAATTCAGTATCGGGTACCCTTTAAAGGTTTCCAAAATATATATGGAAAAGAGAAAATAGGTTTTTATTTTTCTCTAATCGGGAATTTCGAAATACAAGGGCGGTAACCCTGGTAGAGACCATTAATGGCACGAGCATATGCAAATTTCCGAAAGCTCTGAAATATGCAACATTTTCGCAGTAATAGATATTAGTGCTTTTAAGAGGGTATATAATAATGCAGATATTGAAATCAATAAAGTACCTACTAATATAAGAGTGCACTGTTGAAGCCTGAAACCACCTCTGTATTCTTAAAAGCAATTTCTTTTCGGCATTGTTGTTTTTGTGTGCTCGTTATCATACAAATTGCTTAAGAATTACAGAATTTACAAGATTTCATGATTGGTCCTCTTAAGGCAATTTCGTAGTACTCGTTTGAGTCATTTTTGACTGAAAACCTAGAGCGCGCATGCACACACAGTGTAAATTTTAAAATTGCCCATTGTAGGTATGTATGTCATTTATTCAAAGAAAATTATAAGAGAAAAGTTCTGTTTACATGTTATAATTGTATCCATATGGCTGCTATCTCAGTTAAAACCACTTCAAATAAATAACACAAAGAAAATCCCATTCATGCAATTCATACGCCGCGTATTTGATATTTAGCAATAACGCTTAGCAGTGCCCGAGATATCGATAGATAACGATCTTATACTTGTAAGACGCGATTTTATTGGATGAAACAACAGCTGATTACTGAATCGTTATTATATCTATATGCAGTGATTAATGGCCTGGGTTATCCAATTGTGTTTTTAATCAGTACACATTCAAATAGTGTCAGTTACCGAATAAATGATGTTCTTCAAAGAAAATGATCTTTATTGTATTCTGATTTTAGCCTGTTTTGAGGTGAACAACTTTCTCGGTCTTTGTGTCGGTAGCATTGGTTATATAGTAACACATTGAATTTTTATTCACTTAGTATGCCATGATTTGACAGTTAACACAATGGCCATTTGATTTTGGTCACACAGGCAAGAAAGTAATTACTATTAATGTAATCTGTTACATTTTATTCATGGAATAGTCTTTGTAAATTCCATTCGAGGTTACAAGATTCAACAGATAAAATCATAACCTCTTGTGAGGTTACCTATAGTAATATGTAAAATGTCTCTGGACTGTTAAAGAGTAGAGAAAGTCTTGTGACAGTTACACATACTAATGACAGTTACACGTCATTCTAATGACTGCAGTCAGGCCTGATGTTACGCCTCCTGGATGGAAAAAGAAAGACGAAAAGAAAAGAAAAACGAAGCTGTTGTTGAAATCATTTTTATTTTTTCCCCTTCACTTTAATGCTTTATCTTAGGCTGCTGTAAGTATTTTTACAATGCCGTCGCTTACGGTATACTGTCATGATTTTCTTTTTTTGGCCCTATTATTTTATCGTACATGGTCATCCATCCAATCACGTGACCAGCGTAGGTAGCGCGGCACGATACGTGTACGTTCTACTACGTCATTTCCGCTGTCAGAGTGTGGGAAACCTGGGCAGGTGCGCGCAGAGATCCAAACCTTCCCCCCTTCCCCTGGATGACAAGGTGAAAGAGATGGAGACACAAGAGGGAGAGAGAGATGGCGAATATCCTCATATCATCGCACGCCACGCGCTATGGTAACAACCCAAATTGTCCCCCCTTTTCAAGGAGCGAACGATTTGACTTGGGGTCGCGGAATGGAAGAAAAGAACCTAATGAAAAGAAGGGCAAGAAAAGACGCACGCTTTGATGCCTGTATGATCCCAAAACATTGTTTGGGCCAATTTCTTCTTCCACCAGTTGCATTGCTATAAAAGGAAAATAGAGAAAATGCCCATGCTTAAAAATTCAGCATTACGAGGGCCACAGCGTATCCAAGAGGGGAGGGCTTTCGAGAAGTCAGTTTTCTTTTATTTATTTGCTTTGTTGTGTGCCAGCAACAAATTCCCATGCGACATATTTAAGTGTGCCGATAGACGCTGATGTAATTATTTAATCATTTCATGAAAAGGCGTGTTTTTTGTTTCACGTTAGTATCGTTTGCCTGTCAAAATGGTACGTGTTCATATCAAATTACTATCTGACTTTGCTTTGTTTTCAAGGAACAGTTTTCGTGCGATTTTCACAAAAATTGGTGTTTTTGCGCTTAGGAGTCTTGTAAAAATGGCAGGCAAAAGTTTCCAACTCTGATTTTTAACTCCTAACATACAAATCAACATACTTTGGCGTAAACTATACACGCAAACACAAAACATTCTACATGTATGCTTTAAAATGACTTATAACTCTAAAAAAGCATACCCTAGCCGTATTTTCAACCCCTTATGCAGAAATCTGCATTGTTAACCTATTTGGTCAAAATATTGTTCAACTGTACCGCAGGACTTGGTAAAATACATGATTTATCTTATAACTTCCAAATCTACCCACCCCTACTTTTAGTACTATGGTTCCTCGAAATTTTTAAATACTAATATTACCTGTATGTTCAGTTTCTTATGCACAAAAATCTGATGTGTTGCAGTCACGTGACTTTCTCTACTCTTGTACTAACCCTTCTTACAAACCTCTATTCCTATATCTTCTTCTTCTTAGTTGATATAAATGTTTGCAGAAATTATCTTATCGTTTAGCTTTTTGTAGGTACAAGGAGAATATGGGAATACTTTGAGTGATAGTCAAATTTTTTAAAGCTTTCAAATCCCGTTCTCTTTGCGCGGTTAACATATAAGAAATGAATAACGACGATCAATTTGACAGAAATATAAGTTCTTCAAAACTCACACAAATAACAAGAAATATCTCCGAAATGGCTCACTCTATAAAAAATTTATTCAGACATAAATATGTGTTTTAGCAAGATCTACATGTTCGTATAGTAAGATTAGGTCTATCTCTTACGGTTCACCAGTTATGTAAAAGGCATCCACAGTAAATAGGACTATAAGAGCTATAGTCAGAAAATTCAAGATATATATTTCATTTTTCATAAAAATATCTCAATGGTATTTTAATCAAAATCGTTAGAACCATTTTCAAGAAAATCAAAATTGTCGAAACATTTTCTGTGTAAATGTTAGCTTAGGGTGGAGAATTGTCTTCAAAATCTTCGTGTCGCAACCTTGAAAGACATTTAACTTAGATCGGTTGGTTTTAAACCGACTTTTCGTTTTTAAGTTATGCTGTTCAGACTGTCACACACAAGCGCGCGCACACACGCACACACACACACACACACACACACACACACACACACGCGCGCGCGCGCACACACACACGCACACACACACACACACGAACCTTTTCCTTAAAATGCTTTTTATGCATTCAGGGGGCCTCAAAACATATATTTCCGGTGAAATCTCGACATCGAATTTTTGGGTGGAATACACTACTCCCTCTACTTTACTAGGCAACTACTTGCTAAATCAGGATAGAAATTTGTTCACTTGAGGTATAGGATGTAGTGAAAGTGAGTTATAAAAAAGAATACCCATATTTTCACTCTTGCTCAGAGAATGCATCCGTGTAATTCAGGGTAACGCAGCCTAATGATGATGATGATGATGATGATTATATAATAGTAATAATAATTAATTATTAGTATTATGATTGTGTTACGACTGTTAGATCCCCTATTGAATTAGTAACCATCTAATTTCACTAAGTGCATATGTCCTCTTTTGCAAAGGAAAATGATCGACTTTAGTGATACATGCAGTCTATTTGACAGACACCTACTGATCGATATTTTATACAATCCGTTACTTTTTAAACACAAATGGAAAGTTTGACTTTCTCTCCGAGCGTTTTAATAAACAGAGAACTAAGAATACCCGTCCACTGTTAACAATCTTTACACAATTTTTAATTCTGCATTTTAGAGCTATATGAAATACTATATTTAAATTGATTATGTATGATTCTATCCCAAATGTGCTTGGATAAACTTAGCGAAATAAGGAATGAAATGAATTAAAGGTCATATTATTTAAAATGTGATTACCTTCCAGTTTAACTAACAGAAATATATAATGCGTTAAACTTCGACACAATATTTATTTAAATACGTCTAGTGTATGACTGCCACAAAAATGTAAAGAAGAAATTTCTGGTAATATTTTAAATTTTGTGATTGATTATTAACTAATGCTCACGCGTGTGATATCTGCCTGCGAGCTAAACCACATTTTAATGTAAGAACGGCTAAACAGGTTTTCTGAAGCTTGCAGGTATATAATGTATTTATCTTACCACTTAGATAATAGCCCATGTTGTATCTTAACAACTTACCCAAAGAAAAGTTCTATTGGGACATCAAATCAAATAATCGAAATATTTCTTATTATTCAATTTTCTGAAAAATACTGCAAAAGTGTAAGATTACCGGTAATTTCTTTTTATTTGTACACTTTCCATGGGATAGGATCTAAGAAGCTGTATATACCAACTGTTCATTATTACCTTAGTGAAGTAAATAACTTACAACCAGGAACAGGATATATTCCGATCATATCAGGCATAAATTTGCATCAAATTATGTCTGTTACTTATGATTGAAGTTTTTAATAGCACACAGAATAAATATTTTATTACCGGTTATAAAACATTACCAGTTAAATTGTGCAGAGATAATATAATGGGGTGAGGACAATGAAAGGGGAGAGAATGAGAGTTAGGAAGGAGGATGGGCTAGACAGGGGAAAGGAAGAGATAGACGGCAAATGCAAGGATGAGGACGAGTGAAAGGAGAATATGGAGCGAAAAAGTGGGAAGGATAGAAATTAACAATCTCCACAATCAATGGCATAACTTGAGCAGAGCTCCGGTTTTTATTAGTGTGTAGGTATGTAATTTATCTCTTGTGTATTCTTAAAACTCGAGAAAAACTAAAGTAGCAACCTGTAAATTTACTCGCAGCCCCCCCCCCCTCTCTCTCTCTCTCTCACACACACACACACACACACACACACACACACACACACACACACACACACACACAGACATACAAATGCACACACACACAACGATAAGATGGCCGAAATCGTTGAGACATGGGCTCGGGAAAGGGGGATCCTTGGTTCAAATACCACAGGACCATCTTATTTGACTGAGGTTTCTTCCAGGTTTTCTCCAGCCCTCATAACTGACAAATACCAGAGAGGTACCTACTCTGGGTTCCATTGTATGCCGACGCTACTGATTCACGGGGCATTTTACCGATGTTCTCAGCCGCTGCGTACATAGCAGGGAGGTGTGTGTGTGTGTGTGTGTGTGTGTGTGTGTGTGTGTGTGTGTGTGTGTGTGTGTGTGTGTGTGTGTGTGTGTGGGGGGCGTTCTGTCTTTCTTGAACTACATTTTCAGGTGAAAGTGCCATTTTCGGTTTTTGAATACCATATAAATATTCTATAGAGACCTGTACATCATTTTAGCCACACATTTTTTTTTACTACCAGCCATATTTAGAAGTCCAGAGACATGTTTAAGTCACCCGCGCGCTTCATCTTAACCACACGGGTGTCCCCCCCCCCCCCCGTCAGTTTTGCGTTTTGTTGAATTTCATTACCTGTACTTCATTTTTTTTCTATTTGTATGTAAATTTGCATGCATAATCTCAAACGTGTTATCCGAAGATTCAAATATGCATTTGATGATCGCCTTATTCATCGGCTCGCAAAAATAATTTATGCTGAAATGAAAAGGAATTTTAGCACCAACAACCTTATAAAAACAAAAATGTACCATCAATCAAATAGGTACCTTAATTTATTTTCAGTTCACTTAAGAATCACAAAATGCCACTAGTATACTTGTCTGAAAAGTGTGATGGGAGTTTAAAAAAATATTTTTTTTTTGTAATTAAAGGTATTTAATTCTATTATCTGAGAAACAGCTTGAGCTCTTGGACAGCCATACTTCATTTATTAATATCAAGTGTGGCAATTATCAAGTAAATAGATGTGAAATTGAATAAGTTAGAAAATTCTGTCCCAGTGTCCCTTAACTGTAGCTGACGCGATATGTGCAAATATTGCGGAGGTGCACCAAGTAAGAATTGTGGGTATGTGGGAAGCCAACTTGCCATTTGAAAACATTACTTGTGTTACATATTCATATGTGAATAACATATACTCATATGTGAACTATGCACGTAAAACACGACACCACTCCATGAGCGAAAAGGTGAACAGATACACTCACCCCTTCCTTGCTGTACACCTCACTAACGGTGAAGGCCAGTAGAATGCCTCAAAAAGCTGCGAGGACGGCATAAGTGGAACTGAGTGTACCCTAAGCTTAGAGCACAAACTTTTTCCCCCTCCCACATTTCCTTTCCCAATAATAATTTCATTTCACGCACTATCAATGCCTATCGTCTGTGGTGCTGTGTGTAGAACGAGCGTTAAACACTATAAAAACTGTCTCTCTCGCTCCCACCTCTCTCTCTCTGACTTCTCCATTTTTGTTCCTCTCATTACAATATATTATGGTAGACGCAAAATTTAATGGCGGCTGATAGTTAACGATTGCTTTTCTCTTTCCTATTAAGGGACACTGGGAGTGAAATTTTGGTCAAAATTGTCAAAAAGTCGAAAAATGTATTTTTACCTTAAAATGTTCCGGGAACACCTGTGCATTTGGATCAGATATTATTTTTCATATCCCCTACTCCATGTGGTCATTACGGCCCTTTCAAATAGTGCTCTTCCCTCAACGTACACAGGATGCTCCTATATAAAAGCCTGTTTTTCTCAAAACTACATTTCTGCACATTCCAAAAGATTGTCGGGCCTGAGTTTTGCTTCAAATTCAATGAAAATTAACAAAAGTATTCGTAAATAGCAGCTAAACAAAACTATGATTCAATATTGATGTTATCATTAACATGAATTCCAAAAACTTTTTTTTTGTATGAAAAAAATCAATAAATGTTTAAGATTAAACTTTCTTTGTTATTAAAAAAATATGTGCAGCATAATCAGCATACGTATTTGAAATATCTCTCCATATAATTGTTACCCATGTTTTAGAGTACCAGTTCTGCCAATATAAATGAATTTTGAAAAGTCAATAGACGCGAGCTACATTTTGAAAATGTGCCTATTAAATTCATAAAATAATTTATATATCATAAACGAATTACCCAATTTAAATGAAATTTAGTGTACCTCCTATTCTCATATAAATACAAACACAGTAAAAATGTCAGAATAATCTATCAAGAAATGTGGAACTTTCAAAGTTCACTCCCAGTGTCCCTTAAGCAAATAAATGTTGTGGGTGCAAATAATATTTATATCACCGGCTTTACAGCACGATATCACAGCCTGTTTAACTACATAACACCGGAAGGAGTGGCAAGTCTATGATTGGATTTAGTGCTACCCGTCTCGATAGCGTGATGGTTAGCGTGTCTGCCTCACGTTCAAGAGGTCGCGAGTTCGAATCTCGCTTAGGGTAAGTTATCCGGGTAAGGTTTTTTACCGAGGTTTTCCCTACCCTGAGTTACCCCTGGTAACTTAAAGCTCCATGGACCTCGGGCTCATTTGAGCATCATTTCACCCATTTCATTCATTCATTCATTCGTCCGATATGACGCAATGTTGGAGGACGTTAATTAAAAAAAAAAAAATAAAAAATAAAAAAAAAAAAAAAAAAAAATAATAAAACGCCATTAAATGTTACATCAGCCATAATACATATAACGAAGTAATATAGGAAATACAACACGATGAGCTAAAAAGTGTAACGATGCGGAAAATGCATATTGTTTCAAAGTTCTTTGCTATCTATCTTTGTGGTATATTTATACCTACCTAGCTTTCTCCAACAGTGACAGTTAAAGTATGTTATCGAAAGAACAAGGAAACTTGGAAAGTGAAATTATTTAGAAGTCTTCTGCAAAATATGCTGATAACATGCAAATAATAGCAGTTGTCATATACCTATACACGTGCCTGGTGTTATCGAAGTCGCAACATACATATACAAACGTGTAAAGATAATCCTCGTGTGCAACTTTCCTACCGTCAAGTCAGAGACGATAACAATGAATTAGGATAAAAGCACGGTTAAGGTAGATTAGTTACTTAAGGCATTACAAAATAATCCTTTGGAAGTTATATCCTAATTAGTCCATCATATAATTAGCAACTAAGGTGTTCACAGCAGTAAAGTGCTGAACCAGCTTCTCTCACGTGAGTTACTCCAGGTGGGGAAGATGGTCTGATGTCTCTAAGTGGCTGAGATGTGAATCGATTCCTACTGGATGGAAGCGGGGTAGCAACGACTTCCACTCCAGCCAATGAAAGATGCGATTGCGCCGGGGGACGGAGGTTCACAGAAAGCATCCTTTTTCCCTGCCATATAGCGCCGAAACAACTGTTGACACGTGACAACCATGAAGGAACTAAGTAGATGAACGGTGAACTGAAATGATAGGTTAGGTGAAATCGAGGGAGAGAAATTCGGGGGATGAAGGGAACCTTCTCAGCAAACCAGGCAAACCCCCGAAAAATCACATCAGGGAGGCCGGCCGCGACCCCTCGAATATAAGTCACGCGCGCTACCGTCTGCGCCACCTCCTTCAGTTACATGTGACATAACTTGTACTAGTTTAAACTGCATGACATACTTGGTTTTATAAACTGAAATAAAAAAAATTACCATGGCCTGCTCAGCATGGAGCCGTCAAGTATTTATGAAGTCTAGGCAGCTAAAATCATGAAACTCAGCGGAGTGAAAGGTTATGTATTAAATGCTGACGTCCTTATACGTAACGAAGAAGCAGCATTTATATAACCTCTCTTGGGCAAATAATGAAACAATAAAAATGTGACGCATTGTCTAGGATATTTGCCAGCAGCCGCGCAATTACTAATTGTAGAGAAAATGTCTACCCAAAATGTTTTGTTATGCTGCACTATCATCCATGAAACAAATATACCCAAGTGGCCGGGGTGGGCAAATTAGCCAATGAAATTCATATTTCTGTATAGTCCTTTAGGATAGCAAGAACTAGTTATACGTACATTTGAAAAAATATTGCTATGGATACCATGTTAGTATGTGAACAAATTTCCTTCAACTCCACCGCTTTACAGTAATTTTATTGGCTCTTAATGGAAGGCAACAATCACTGAATGTGTTGTAAAATATCCAGGTACTGAAACACGTTGCAAATTATATCCACCGCAGAGCGGGTTTGTCTTGAATGGCGCGATTGTGAGCCCACCGCTTCCAAGTGGCCACTTTCAAATTGGAGAAAGTTATGCCAGTAATAACTAGCATATGTATTATAATATTAAGTCATATTTGGAAGGCATATAGTTACAACAGCATATCTTATCATAGGTAATTAATTCCACGGTAGGCTACGCGTTTATCTGATGAAGCTCCTAATCTCGAATGGGAGTTATAAAGATTGTTCTGACATCATAACATATTATAATTCCTTCTTAGTTATGTTGTATAAAATCAAATCACCATTGAGTCAGCTATGGGATCAGGACATACTAAATGAATGAACAGAGGTATATTACGGAATACTAACCAATTGGGAATGAGAAATCCTTAATCTGAAAATCAAGATAATCCAAAATACTGAAGACAATAAAAGGCAGTTTGAGCCTATAATTGGATATGTGGGGTGTTCACAATACCCCAGATGTAAAAGTTGATCGATATTTAGGGAAGCATGTTGGTCACACTATTGAGTGGCTTGTTACCTTCGTTCAAAAGGATGCCCATTGTTGCGAAGCCGTTGTTTGTGTTTTAAAGGATATGCTACAAGGTACACCCTGGGGTGCTGATGACACCCCACCTACCTAGTAGTGACGACGAAAATGATTGGTGTTAAGATGTGATTTTCCAACAGACTTATGGCAGAAATGATTGTTTTAAGTAATATAAATATATCTGTTCCTTTGTTAACATCTCTCTATAATTTTATGGTTAAAACTTTTTTTATTTTATTGATTTGAGAAATAGTTATGTACACTAACATTTGAAACGATTTTACACATGTTACTGATTTATCAATTATGATAATTATTGGAGTAACTTAGTGACTATAACTGTGCATAATTGAATTAATAAAAGATTAAATATAATGCCCAATGTATAATAAACTTTTTTTAAAAAAAAATCTTACTCAACATCATATTTATGTAGGGTGCTGTGAACACCCCACCTCCCTAGTTATGTTATGAATGCTCACCTCCCCAGTTAAAAGTTAATTTAAAAACACATTTTATTTGAAATAGATAATATTTGAATATGCACTGATTAAAAACACAGTGTTCTAAGCTAAAAGTTGAGGTGGTTAATGGGAATTGAAGTGGATAAGGCTGGAGTGGACATTAACGTACTAGGATTTCATTATTACTCTAGAATTTATGTATGAGATGGGTGACACATCTACGTGCATATTGATGCTATCTCGGTTCAGAAACGAGATGATGTTTAATACGATAAAATCGCATCTTACAAGAATATTGTAATACAATCGACCATTATCAGTCGATATCTAAGCCATTTCAAAACTTATTCGTCAATACCACTTACGCGGCATATGAGAGGAATAGTAAAGAAAATAGCAACTACTCGAAAAATCTTAAAGCAAATGCTCTCAGCTGTGTGTACGTTGTTTTCTCATTTATCATACTTGTATAACCTGTTAATCACTTCAATATTAGTAGTTAAATTTTTTTTGAACATCTCTAATAAAAGTCACATTTATTTGAGTCTTCTTGGAAAGTTTCATCCCAAATGACGCAGTTTCTTCCTTATTTTGCTTCTCTCTATGCTTAGTGAGTTATTGTAATAATTGTTTCCTTGGAACTGTCTTCAGTGTTACCTTGAGTGGACTTGAGGTCTTGAGTGTAGCATGGAAAACACGTGTGTTTCTTTATTTATCTGTTGTTCGTTTGTTTGTGTCTTTCCTATCCCTCGCCGAAAATAACCGGTGACGTCTGCTCGATAGCTTTACCACCGTCGATAACAAAAAGGGGGAAAAGAAAATAAAGCAGATTATATGGTCAGGCTATATTTGAAATAAGTATACTAATAGAATAAGTTATTTTCGAGGCCAAACTTTTTGGGTTATATTATTGATACTATAAACGCCTAAGAATAATCCTTATTAATGACATGACTGCTTATTACATGGAAATTGATTGAAATGTTTAAGGGACACTGGGAGTGAAATTTTGGTCAAAATTGTCAAAAAGTCGAAAATTTGTGTGCGTGTGTGTGTGTGGTTTTTTTTTTTTTTTTTTTTTTAAACCTTAAAGTGTTCCTGGAACACCTGTGCATTTGGATCAGCTAACATTTTTCATATCCCCCACTCCATGCGGTCATTACAACCCTTTCAAGTAGCGCTCTTCCCTTACCTTAAGGTACACAGGATGCTCCTATATAAAAGCCTGTTTTTCTCAAAACTACATTTCTGCACATTCCAAAAGAAGGTCGCGCCTGAGTTTTGCTTCAAATTCAATGAAAATTTCCAAAAGTATTCATAAATAGCAGCTAAACAAAACTATGATTCAATATTGATGTTATCATTAACATGAATTCCAAAAACATTTTTTGTATGGAAAAAATCAATAATTTTTAAGATTAAATTTTCTTTGTTATTAAAAAAATATGTACAGCATAACCAGCAAACGTATTTGAAATATCTCTTCATACAATTGTTACCGATGTTTTAGACTACCAGTTCTGCCAATATAAATGAATTTTGAAAAGTCAATAGACGCGAGCTACATTTTGAAAATGTGCCTATTAAATTCATAAAATAATTTATATATCATAAAGGAATTATTCAGTTTTAATGAAATTTTGTGTGCCTCCTATTCTCATACAAATACAAACACAGTAATTAATGAATAAATCTATCAAGGAATGTGGAACTTTCAAATTTCACTCCCAGTGTCCCTTAAAATATTAGTTTATAAATTGTCGGATACTTACATAATTACACTCATAAACATAAATCATGGGCGGCAAAAAACTACAACCGTTTCCATTGAAATAAATCAATTGAAGAGATATTTAGCACGGCAACTAACTATAACAAATGTTAATGAGAATAATACGTATAGATTATTTTTGGCTTGTATGTGTGCAATGACTCGGTGAAGAAGAAGAAGAAGAAGAAGAAGAAGAAGGAGAAGGAGAAGACGACGACGAAGAAGAAGAAGAAGAAGAAGAAGAAGAAGAAGAAGAAGAAGAAGAAGAAGTCTCGCAAACTGTAATAAGCACAGAGCAATAGAGTTCAAATCCAACACGTGGGTCTATTAAGTACGTCCTGATCACTAGGGCTCGGAAGTTCATGCCCTAACAAACTCTGAAATATGCATGCAAATATGCTCTTAAAAACTTGAAAATATGCCAAGAAATATGCACTATTTAATTAAAACAATTAATGTCCCTTTGCGGTAGACAAGACGAGTTAGTATAAATAATAAATAAAGTTACCTTATTCTTTAGAGGTTGAAGCAGAAGTGGTCTCACCGCTAGTATTAACTGCTAAATTGCAGTTCACAACCAACACATTACACAAATTTTCAACTGTAAAATGGACAACAGACGATGTTTGTCTGTTGTCTCGCAAAACACTTTTGTAACGTGAAAAACTTCTCTCCACGTCACAAGATGTTATCGGGGCATATTTAAATGGTGTTAACTGCTTCACAGAGAGAGTCAAGTCTCATTGTGTGGCAGATGGTTTTCTTTCAAGGATGTCTCGAATATCGCAATCTGTTTATAACCAGAATTTTTGAAATTACATAATTCACTTTCTCTTTCACTTTTTGTCCTATGCTACCAAGAACCGCACTTAGATCACATATTATTTTCTCAAAGACAGTAAGTGATTCATGCAAAGGAGATCCTACAACTTCCAATGCCGTTATGGCTGTTGGTAAGGCAGAAAAATGGGGAGATATGAAACTAAGATCCACTTTTAACCCAGTGCCAGACAGAATATTTTGTACAGTTTCTATTGATGAAGCATCTTTCGAGTCCAATGATTTAACAACCTCTTCTACTATTTCTATGTGCTCAGCATAATATACAACTCCATCGACCCATGTTCCCCATCGAGTTAACACTGGTGCAGGAGGAAGTCGGATATTAGGTGCTGTTGATCTAAACAACTTAACTCTTTTAGGAGATTTAACAAAGTCTCTTTGTACTAGAGGCAAATCTATCTACCAATGGGAAAGAATCACGTATTGTCTCAGAAATGCGAAGAAGAGCGTGTGCCAAACAAGTTACGTGAATTAAGTTAGAAAAAATACCTTTCAAAGTTTGTCCTGATTTTACCATATCATTTTACCTGCATCAGTAACAAATAAAAGTAACCGGTCGTATTTGATTCCACATGGCCATAGTAATTTCAAAGAGTCCATCACAAACTGGGTCACAGTTACATTGCCAATGGTTGACAATTCGCTCACATTAAGAAGATAAGGTGCAGTCTTTTGTTCATTATTGAAAGCACCCACGATTATATTAGCATTAGAAAGGCGCTCAGAATCAGGGATTTCATCAACACACAACCACACAAACTGATCCGCTAATTCATTTTGTATATCAGACAACACGCTATTGTAACAAGCTCCTACATAAATGCAGCGTACTTTCTTCAGGTATATGTTGTCGAGTGTACTTGACAAGAAAGTTTTTAAATGTCGGATTATTAATTTTGAACAAGGGAATATTAGCAACTAAAAATGCTTGGCACAAGTCATAGGAAAATTCAATAATCCTACTCCCTAAACACTCTACTAGCTGTTTTTGAATAGCTTCTTCATTTGCGAATTTTCTGATTAAATTCTCCTTATGTTTTGCTGTGTTAATGTACTGAACTATTTGAAATGCTTTCTCACTCCCTACCTTTTTCTCACACACTCCACAAAACAGTACCCTAATAAACCTCTCAGACAATGCACTGATTATTCTCTACGCAAATACATATAATGAAAGGATGCATGACAACATGACTCAACATTAGTTCTCCTCATCTCGCGAGTTGAATCATCATGTGCAATGCTACCAATATGAAAAATATTATACAGATGGAAAAATAATTAAAAAAAACCATAAAAACCATTAAAATATGCAATATAGGGGCTATAATATTGAAATCTTCGCGAGTTGAATCATGTGCAATACCACCAATATGAAAAATATTATACAGATGGAAAAAAATAATAAAAAAACCATAAAAATCATTAAAATATGCAATATAGGAACTATAATATTGAAATAATATGCATTTATCAAAACCAAGAAAATATGCAGTTATATGCACCATAAAATCATGTCCAAATAACTGAAAATTCCATAATTCGTGCACATAATGTAAAAGCATATATTTTTAACCCCTATGAAAAAACATGCAAATGCATGAACTTCCTAGCCTTACTGATCACATAACAGATCACCTATCAATGATAGTGTAAGGCATGACTTGCCAATCTTTTCATAACATTAACCAACAGAGAATGAATCGCGGGCGAAGGCACACACGTTTAGTATGGCAACAATAAACCTACAAATTAGATTAGTTTTCAAACAAAGTGTTTAATAGAAGTAAAATCTACACTTGCAGACTAATACGCGATGTAATAAACAGGTGCAGTTCGGCGCCTGTAGTGAGCCTTGTCTCAACATGTAAGCACCCAGACACAGCAGGACACATTTTCCAGTGCACGTCTAGTACACAAAATAATTGCATAACTTAATATGGTTGGAGTAAATTATCGTTTACCATTGCGAAATAACCATTTTACGTGTTGGAACAAGTACAAACTGAAATTAATACAATACACTGCTTACAAACCATTGCAACTGAATTACAAGGCGCATTCGCAATGTATCAAAAGAAAAAAAAAAAAAAAGCTCCTATTTTTACTTAAAATAAGTCTGAATCTAGAGAAGCTTCTTTCTTCGTCACTTGACGTGACAGGTGCATAACGAAGGAATGTAGATTCACATTCATTGTTATAATCCAACAAAATTTTCTTTACGGCGCACATCTGGAAAGACGGGGCTTTTCTCAAGGACATTTCTGAATCAGGCTTTCACCCCTGCAAACAACAAATTCTGAGTCTGATTCATCCAGGTTTTGTAGTTGCTCAATTGCTCAATTACAAACTGAAGAGCCTTAAGGATTTCTATATCTGACGCCTGAAAATGCGATATGGTTTTAGAGGAACCCTCAAAATATACTTTAATGAATAGAAAAGACTGCATTGATCGTTTTAAAATGAAAGATTTTCAGTAGTCGCTGCACTACACTCCTCTGAATTAAATGTATTTAGTAAGTCTACCTGTGCTACCTCATCTCACGGTTCAGGCTATCAATTTAACCCCGAGCTTTCCCAACTTCAGTCTACTGCCTCTGTGACCCAAAACCGAGGCCTGGTAATAAAATACGCACCTCCGTGGTGTAAACGTAGCGTGTCTGCCTCACATTCAAGAGATCCCGAGTTCGTAACTCCCTCGGAGTTTAGCAGGATAAGATTATTTTCGGGGTTTTCCTTATCCTGAAAAGACGAATGACGGTTTTCCCTTATTCTGAGAAAACAAATGTCAGGTAACTTTAAGCTCTGGCTCATTTGAACATCATTTCACTAATTTCATTAATTTTTCGTCCGATATGACATTACGCTGGAGGACGTTAACATACAAAAATAAAGAAGGAAAGAAGAAAAGAAGGAAAGAAAGAAAGAGACAGGAAGACAGAGGGAGAGAGAGGTTATGTCATAATAATTTTACTATGCCGTAACAGTATTGATCAACCTCAGATTTACTGGCATGTAAAGGAACTGCGGGACGGAATCCCGGCACACTGGCGACGCTGATGTGATGCTGGCAATTGACAGCGTCGTTAAACAACAAAATAATTTTCTGAAAAGCTCTATAACGAAATGAATAGCAATATCAGAATATTATCTTAGATGTTTAATGAAGATAATAAAAATAAATATTACTTTGGCTAAAAAAATTAATGCGTATAGGCAAACGGGGAAAAGTGATCTACTGGTGTCCCAAAATAACACCGGCAACGTTCAGTATGTCGTGCAGGATGGCGAACTGATTGATTTTCAAATAGGAACTCCTGTCCGGAAATGCACGTTTTGGACGCTGAAAAGCGTCGAGGTTTGAGAACGAACGATTGTGACAATTTGTTAACATTTGTTTTGGTGCCTCAATATGGTAGATATGCAACCCTTTAGCCATCTATGTACTGAAATGAACGATCTGAGCATAATAACATTCCTGCGCCTGCGCTAAATTCCTCCATAGAGTTCTTGATGCGTATCCTACTGCGTTACTTGCGTAACTTCCAGTAGGGTAACGTTCTTAATAGCAGTGTGGCACGTAGTACACAGCTGCTGAAATGGCAGACAGGAGCTCCAGCACACTCTGATGTAAATGTGCGGAATCGCCTCAACGTCACATATTTCAAATCGATCGATTAGTAAAAGTGGACCAGTTCCATGGCCAACACGGTTCACTATTTTCTGTGGAGTTGTATGAGAGTATGATATACGGCACTCCTGTAACGTCAGCGGAGGACCTAATGGCTCGAGTCCAGGGAGCGATTGAAAATCTTAAAATGTATCGCAGGCAACGGGTCATGCGCATGAGGCTCACCACCGCCTATATAGGCTCTGTAATGATGTAGGCGGTACATACTTCGAAGCAGGTTTGTAATGTAGACAGCTCGATGTTCGGTTTATTGATGAAATGCGAACGTACACGCCATCTTACACTTCGACGCGCTACAGCGTCCAAACCGTCCGGACGAGGGTTCCTATTTGAAAACCTATCAGTTTGTCATCCCACACAACATACTAAGCGTTGTCGGTGTTTTTTGGGACACTCTGTATAACGACAAGGTTATGAGAGAAAACCCTGAAAATTCGTTTACGATTGGAAAATTATTATACCTCCGGACGGACATATGGTATACAATATTAGATTTCAGAACTGGGGGGGGGGGGGTAGATGTGTTTTCAATATTCATGCCAATAAATTTCATTCCGTTTCGTTAAACGTGTATATCAAAGAATATCTTGTTCACTGAGGCAAACATGGCAGATTTTTAAACACTTCCAGTTCAAAGTGGTAAATGGGGAGGCTTAAAACTTTTTAAAGCTGAGTTATTGGAGGAATGGGTTTCTATGGCCTTCATATTACCAAAGTTCCCACTAATTTCTTGAAATGTATTGTCAAAATGTAGTTTTAGTATTATTTTGATTGTACTTGGTAAACTTGGGTTTTAGAATCTCGCAGAAATGCCCCACAACTTTCAAACAATTTCACTTCCCTTATGTTCAATTACATTTCAACCCCTAAATACAAATCAACATTTTATGGCCTATTTGGACAAAACTTTGTAAACTTATATCTGCTATAGAATACAATGAAAATTATAGGGTCCCTTACGACTCTCAAAACATACCCCTATGATATTTCCATTCCCTTATGTAGAAATTTGCACATTGTAACACGTCTAGGATAAGGACATTGTGTCCTTAGCACGGTGCGGTGGCAGCACTGCCTCTTATCAAACGGGAGACCCGGAATCGATTCCCAGTATCGACTTGGGGATTTTCTCTCGCTGAGCGATTTTATTCGGGGTGCACTCAACCTCATTAGGCTCCTGAGGGGCTAATTGATTGAAAAGTAGCGGCTTTGGTCGCGAAGACCTTATACACCGGCCGGGATGGGCCGGGGTGCTGAAAACGTCCCATTCTCCACTGTACCCCACTGATGACGCCAATGGTGGGCAGAGATGGAGGACGCAACGGCCGGGCGGTAGGCCTTGGTCCAGAAAGGGCTATTGCGCTACGGGGTTAACATGGTAAACATGTTACCTCAGAACCTCAAAGAGTATCCAACTCTTATTCCTAAATAATTTTAAGAACTACCCTTATGATTTATTTTCAACCTCTTATTAGCTTGGGCAATCACGACAAACTTTTGTGAGTTTTAGCACTTGGCGAATATTATAGGATACCTTGCAGCTCCAAAAACTATCCCTACTAAATTTTTGAATTCCTTATGTACAATTTTGAAACATTTGACCAGTTGAACAAAACAAAACTTACGCTTTATGCAGGAGTGAAAATTGTGGATTAGTCACCACTTGCAAAAATCATTCCATTCAAGTTTTCAGCCCCTGACTTACAGAATATATATGTGCAATTTTTGGCAAGATAGCTTGAAGAAATTTAAAGCTGCCTCGGTAGCGTGATGGTTAGCGTGTCTGCCTCACGTTCAGGAGGTCGCGAGTTCGCATCTCGCTTAGGGTAAGTTATCCGGGTAAGGTTTTTCCGAGGTTTTCCCTTATCCTGAGAAGATAAATGTCGTGTAACTTAAAGCTCCATGGACCTCGGGCTCATTTGAGCATCATTTTACCAATTAGAACGTTAATTTAAAAAGAAAAGAGGAAGAAATATACAGACCTCTTGAGATTTTCCCGTGTGGTTCTTAAATAAACGCAGAAGTTTAGTGATAGCTTCTTTCTATGTAATGATATTCCTATTCTCTCACACCCACTAGGAGCATTTGCTCGCGATTATTATCTTGATATGATTAAGTTTTATTATAATCTGCAAAGGGTTTTATACTTAGCATTAGTATTGTAAAAGAACCAATGGCGATCCTCCGTAATAATGTGTGAGGCTCGGATGATTGCGGGGTGAGGGGTTACAGGACCAGGAGACGACGATTAGTGGGTGGAGTTGAGGCGATGGAGTTAGGGCTGTGTGAAGATGTTCTCCCTGGAGCCTGAAAAAATAGTTTTCACTTATGGACGCTTTTAACTGCTTCAATTCTGAGCTTTCCATTCTATAGATGCTTTAAAATTCCCCTTAAAAACTTCTAGAACTTGTAGAGGGGACTGAGTAGATAATATTTGGACTGGGAACCCATGTCCGGAAATGTACCGTTTCCGTGCTGCAGCCGTTAGAAGACATGTTTTTAACGCGACCACTTTCAAGTAATGTATTAGGCTTGACCCAGTACATCGCTTGTTTTACAAATCAACACATTAATAACCAAAGAAACAAAAAGGAAAATTAACAAATTTCCACAAACACGGTTGTTTATTTAAACTGTTTTGTCCATTTCAAAGGATGGTTAGCCTAGAAGTAAGGCTCGATGTGGCGATCACCAATTAGGTAGCACATATTGTACTTACGAATGATGCGGGAAACTCGCTCTATCACACCTGCCATCATTGCAATCTGTCCTGTAGCGACCACAGCTCGTACTACCAGATCATCTTCTCCCTCTGCAGTAGTCTCATAAATTAAACTTTTCATTCGACTTCACAGGAAAAATTTCAATGGAGTCAAATGCAGTGATCGTGTAGGCCATCGACTGGACCACATTGGCCTATCCATGTTTGTCCGATTCGTTGGTGCAGATGTTCCCAAACATGACATGAAAGGTGAACGAGTACTCGACCATGTTGCTCTAATAGTCAAACACATTAATGAGGCTCGAACCAGATGAGAGAGGTAGGATAATATCAGCTGGTCCGACGTAAGCACCCCCCACCATGAGTATCTTGTTTCACACCTACCAAGCCAACTTGTTTCCAAATGGTTGAAGCACGGAAAAGGTGCATAAATTTCCGGACATAGGTTCAAGTCAAAACATTATCTTACTCAGTCCCCTCTACAAGTCCTAGAAGTTTATAAGCACTCTGTATTTTGGGCGAGAACGATCGCTTAACTGTGCACAGAGGGCTCTTTACCAGGTTTGAGGTTCTTTTACGTGCCGTAAACATGTGGGACCACCGCCTTTACTTCCCTTCCGAAGGAAGCCATACTAAGGATCTTTACGCCGAGTTTGAACCCGGGACATCGGAAACCAGCTCTGGTGCTTGGATGATTGGTTGGTGTCCCTTCAGTAGCTCGTTTCGGAAACCCCTGGGTTGATGATGGCGTTGGAAGGATCGCTCCGGCGTTAGGATTGGTTTAGTTCTGGAATCATTAGGTACTCGTGTCGGCGTCCAGATCTGTTCGTTCTTCGTGTTTCTCTTTCATCCGTTCCTTCCAATGGTCATGCAAGACACGATGGGCCTATCGAGATAGCCTACGTGCGGTGCTGAGCTCCAGTCCCTGGAGCCCTCTCCGTTTTCACTATACTCTCCTACAAGAACTAAGTACGTGATTAGATGCATAGGTTAGTTGACTTTTAAGTTGTTGAGAGGGACGTCCTTGGAAGACACTCATTTCCCCGAACTGGTTCCTTCAAGCAATAATCACGATTTAATTGAAAGTGTCTCCCATGTTTTATGTCTGAAACGAACTTGGAACGTTCCCAATGAGATCATGCTCCACTGTAGTTTTTTGTGATTTAGGCAGCCGTCTCAATTTCATAGCATACGAGGAAAGAAATTCGAAGTGGTCCGGGGAAAAATAAACACACAGACACATGGTGCTTTTGTCAGTGTAATCATACTTGATTACACCAGCGAGGTCACCTCCACGTGTTCCAGGATTGAAGGAAATAAAAAACTCTCCCGACCCTACTTCAGAGATTATCACAACCAGACTATGTTGTCGGCAATTATTTGATCTTAGCCGAAGTCTGGCAGATCCCGCAGCTCTGTTTGCATTGACTGTGGAGGTTGCACTCTCTGTCACTACCTCCTTCTTACTCCACCTCTTCTCCTCTCTCCCAATATCTCTCTCCTTTCCCTTCCCCGTTTTCTCTCTCTTTCAAACCCATTTTCCCAACCTTTCCTCCTCCGTCGCCCCCTTCTATATCTCTGTGTAACGTGCGCGTCACGTAATGCTTTGAGTGCTTTAACGAAATCTACATTTTTTGTGTAGTAACAATTTGTCTGGCTCTTAAAGTTCACCAGCAATGCTAAAGTCATCCAGAATGGAGAGGACTTCCGAGGACATTCCCAGAAAGCTCAAGATATACATTTTACTTGCCATGAAAGTATCTTAAACATTCGTGTTTTAATCAAAATCGTTAGAGCCCCTTTTATAAAATGAAACTTTTCGAAAAAAAAAAAAAAAGTCCATGTAAAGGGTAGTCTGGGGTGGGGATTTTATTGAAAGTCTTCGTTTAGCATCCTTGGAAGATAAATAACTCCGAGGCACAACAGCTCTTTCTGGGCCTGGACCTACCGCCCGGCCGCTCCGTCAGCCACCTCTACCCATCACAGGCGTCGTGAGCGCGGTGCAGTACTGGAGGTGGGACATGGTCAGCCGGTTCCTCCGGCCGATTATTCGGTGTTCGCACCTAGGAGTCGCTACTTTTCAATCAATAAGCTCCTCAATTGGCCGCTCAGGGACCTAGCGAGGCTGAGCGCACCGGAACCAGGTCTCCCAGCGGGAGAAAATCACCACGCCGGTACCGGGAATCGAACCCGGGTCTCCCGCCTGGTAAGCGGTAGGATTACTACCGCGCTAGGATGCTGAACTTAAATACCAAGTTTGATATTTAACCGAAATTTCGATTTTAGGTTTTGCTGTTCACACACGCACACGCTCGGATAGAGATGGAGAGACCTTTCTCAGGGAGTCCCAAAACTTGTATTTCTGGTGAAATCACAATATTGAAGTTTTGGGTGGAATACATACCTAAATAATCGATTGAATCTGTAGCTATGTCTTGAATCACAACTCGCATTTGTATTTGTTCCTGATAGAGAAAGAGAGAAAGGGGCGGTGTAGCTCCTAACCTCAATATTAGCTTGGTCGTGCCTTTCTGTTCCAACATTCTCTGCACATTGTTCCTCCGCAACTGCATTCATATATCTATACTTTTGTTTCGACAAGTATTAAGGGTTTTGACTAATTTAACAGTAGACATAGATCTATTTGTCATATCCATAGTTTCCATTAACCAGCGAAGTTCATGCATACAGTTACTCTCCTCTTATTTAATAGAATATTCTGAAATGTCAAGTGTCTATGTATCTATGTATGTAGTCTTAGCCTCCAGCCTGTAATAAAGTGTACATTCCTAATTGGTATCAGTTCCAAGAAGGTACTTATGAGGAACGTTAGATGAAGAGGGAAAAAAATTAAAATTTTATTGAGTATACCCTAGGAGTACCTATATGCATACTTTTAGCAATGAATAACAATTGAGGCACAATTTGTGTCATTAGTTCACGAAGAAACCACTTGTAAATGTGTGTGTGTCTACCGTATCATTAGTCGATCCACATGGCCAGCTTCACGAGGCGGTTAGTGTGGTTATTCCGTGGCGCGGGTTCGTCGCTGTTGTTGTAGTGTTTAACGCCCGCTTTTACTACTACGGCACCGCAGGCGGTGACACTGGTGATACAAGGAATGAAGATGGAGCACCGGTCGAATGAGATGGCGGGGGAAACCGGAGCACCCGGAGAAAACCCGCCCTGACGCCGCTTCGTCCACCACAAATAACACGTGTGGGTCCCTGGGATCGAACCCGGGCCGCATAGGAGGTAGGCGAGAGCGCTAACCGCTCGGCCACGGCGCCGCCAGGTTCGTCGCGCTCCTCATTATGTGTGTGTGTTTGTGTGTGTGTTTGTGTGTGTATGTGTGTGTGTGTGTGTGTGTGTGTGTATGTGTGTGTGTGTGTGTGTGGAGGGCGTGGGGGGGGGGTGAAGTTTTTACGTAGAGTTAAGCACTAAACGGCCATATGCCATATATCTAATTCCATAACACGATTACTAGGGCTCGGATTTATACGTGCCAGAAACATAAGAGACCTTTCTATGTGGTGAAAGTGTGAAAAATTCGTCCAAAAATTGAAATATTTACTAACATCTTAGTGGCTAAGGTAATAAAAATATACATGGCACCTGCTCACCGTATATTAGTACTGGAAGGGTTCACTAAGTTTTGAAGAATTACAGCATACAACATGCGTTCTCCAATTGTCCATTCCGAATAGAAATAGAGGTTTGATGTTACTTCGCTACACCATAATACACCTGGAAGGTGAGGCGATAAATAGCTGCTAAGTCACGCACAAGGGGGATGGCAATTCCCTAGTCCTATCCACGAAGGTCACATGCCTTCCTGCTTGAGCAAGTAGCATGCTTTCATATTCTTTCATCTGGAGGGATTGTATAGTTCACGAATCAATTCTTGCACTTCTTATGCGGAAATGAACATTCAATAGGTTCTATGACAACTTGATAGAAGTTATTCTTAAAAAAGGCTGCTTTTGTGTGATTATTCAATAACATGTATTTACCTGAAAAATAAAAATTCTGATGTGTTGCACTCACATGACTTTCTCTACTCTTGTACAAACTGCTCTTACAAACTCTTATTTCTCTATCTTCTCTATGTTAGAGAATTGTTAATTTGCTTGTAGGTGCAAAGGGAATATGGGAATACAGCAGGCTTTGAGCGATAGTCAAATTTTTGAAGCTGGTCGCTAGATGAAGGCTTTGAAATTCCGTTCTCTTTACACGGCCAAGAGATAGAAAAGTGAATAACGACCTTACATTTGAGAAAAGAATAAATATTGTAAAACTCACATAAATGATAAGGAATACCTGTCTTCGAAATGGTACACTCCACAAAAAATGCATTTGAACCTAAATTGTTTGTTTTAACGAGACCTACATATCCTGTATAGTAAAATTCAGTCTATCTCTTACGGTTTACCAGTTATGCAAGTCATCAAGGGCAAACAGGACTACATGAGCTATAGCCAGAAAATTAAAAATAGACATTTCATTTGCCCAAAACTAAACTTAAACATATGGCATTTTAATCAAAATCACTATAGCCATTTTTGAGAAAGTAAAAATTTTCGAAAAAAATTCAATGTAAAGGGTAGTTTAGGGCAGAGGAACTTTCTTCAAAATCTTCCTGTTGCATCCTTAAAAGATATTAAATTTAAATGGCAATTTTGGTTTCTAACCGACTTTTCGTTTTGAGTTATAACAGCATTTACACACAGACATACTCACGCAAACACACACACACACACACACACACACACACACACACACACACACACACACACACACACACACACACACACACACACACACACACACACAACAGCGATCTTTTCCTAAAAATGCTTGATTGGACTCAGGGGTCCTAAAAACTTTCCGGTAAAATCTCGACATCAAAATTTTGAGTCGAATACAATACTTCCCCTACTTAGCTACTTGGTATATGCAATAGAGGAAGTAAAAGTATGTGCTTTTATCATAAATAAAATAAAATGTCTATGCTCAAGTGTGAATATTCAGGTCACTAAACTCAATTTCAAGTTTACATTACTACGCAAACAAAATATGCATTTACCTATGAATCCAAGTCCTAAAGGTTATATAGAATTGTTAAAATATTCGCAGAGCAGCCTTCGCTAAGGATAATAGAAGATCCTCCAGTTTTTGTGCTAAAGAAGATTGAAAGAATCTTAGGGTATATCACCGCAGCACTTTCAAAAGAATAGTCCGGCTGACATAGTTCACTTTTACCATTAAGAGCAGCAAACCGCTTCTTTTTGGATCAAGACGAAGTGCTTCCACGTAGCACTTCGCCATTTGGGGGCTTGTTTGTTGGCTCTACAAGTTTCACGGTCGTGTAAATAGAGGCAGCGTGTGTGCTTTCGATTCTCCGAGGACTGGAAAGTCAATAAACTTCTCGCTTGATGGAGCAAGGACATGAGACCCGGTAGAATTCGAGCAAAGTGAAGGAATTTGCTTCCAGCAACAGGACACGGTTAATTATGACTGTAAAATAGCGCGACTCTCAAAATGGACCTCGTTTCCGCAAGTGTTTCCTAACCCATGTGACTCTCCTTATTGCAGATGCCGCCCCAGAAGTGTATTCTGCTTCATGGTCTTTAAAATCAAGCCTTCAAGTGCTGTAGACAGAACATTTTCATAAACATTGTATATCGGTTCATCATTAAACGCTCAGCAGCACCTCAGAGAATATTCTGGAATACTTTCGCCGTATTGAACATAACTGACGTAATTATCATTATTATTATTATTATTATTATTATTATTATTATTATTATTATTATTATTATTATTATTATTATTATTATTATTATTATTATTATTATTATTATTATTATTATTATTATTATTATTATTATTATTATTATTATTATTATTATTATTATTATTATTATTACTATTATTATTATTATTATTATTATTATTATTATTATTATTATTATTATTATTATTATTATTATTATTATTATTATTATTATTATTATTATTATTATTATTATTATTATTATTATTATTATTATTATTATTATTATTATTATTATTATTATTATTATTATTATTATTATTATTATTATTATTATTATTATTATTATTATTATTATTATTATTATTATTATCATTATCATCATCATCATCACCATCATCATCATCATCATCTTTTTTGTGCTACTAATGTTGCACTCCCTCGTTTCGTCTTGCTCCATTTCGTCCTTCGTCCTTCAGGCATTGGTATATTCTGAAAATTTTCAAACGCATGAAGCATAGAAATTATATGCATAACTCTTATCTTTACTGTCCCAATGAGATTTATCCTTCCCAAGCAACAAACGCAACCAGCCGAAGCGCTTATGCAAAATTTTAGAGCCACATAACCGAATTCTTTCTATAACAGCCTAGGGTTAAATGCACGTTTGTAGCTCTTCACTTTGCGCTCCGTCTTCAAAGCTTTCAGATCGGGAGTACGTCTCACTTTTTAACCAACTCTAACTTATCACAGAATGAACGTGAATGAAAAGGTTTTATTAAACTCGTTTAATGTAACGTCACTTACAGGATTATCCATAGTTAAATTATAATTTGAATATTCAGCGGTAAATGTCACTGAAATGCACTCTAAAAACATGTTCGCACCTTGAATGCACTGACAAGTTGTGCATGCATTTCTCCATATCTCACAGGTTGTTGTTGTGACGTCATGACAGCATGCTATGTGGTGAGAATATACATTATTCAGCTCAGTTAACGCTTCTTTGAAACGGAATTCATGGCTTTCTATCTTAGTTGCTATATTTTTATTGATTCATCTGCCATTGGAATGTACTGTTTTAATGATTGATGAATGTTATTTAATTAGTATACAACCCATGCAGTGCATGGAGAATACGCCACTATCTTTAGCATTGTTAATTGCACAGATGCTCTTTAGCTTCTCTGTAGCTGTTAATTCCTTCATGGATTTTCACCCTAGAAAGTAACAGCTCTCGATGGAAATTCACACATCACACGACGCTAGTCTTCGGTCTTATGGCCCAACTAAGCCGAGTTGTTCAAAACAATTTCGATGTTTTGTGGTTCAGTAAGGTGACAATTCTTTAAAATGGCATCCATATTCGGAAACACATTGTTTGTGTACTGTGAAGTAGGTAATATGACTTTAGGTCTTAATAATATTATGCAGTCCATAAGGTATCACTATACATTTTGCTGAATTAATTTCAGTGATAACACATGTGCACGTAAGTGACATCAAGCAATCCACTGTAATGAGTTTGACTGTGCACTTCAATTTTTTCACCTTCTATTCTATAATTGTATATTCTTACTGCAGACGGCACCGCTACAGAAGCTACTGATTATACGTAAAATGCAATGATGATTTGGAAAGCAAATTTGGTAACGAAATATCCCAGGGCCAAATTTAGGCGCATCCCCGGCATTTGCCAATTATGACGACCGAGGAAAACCTGGAAAATACCTCAGCCACTGAGGATGGTCCCGGAGAGATTTGAACAGCAGACAACAAATAGGGTCAACAGTAATACTTTTGTAATTCTCTTGTTGACGACTTGGTAGTTCCTTGAACATAAAAGCAGACACTAACAATCACCATATCCATAGTTTTCAAACTATAACGTCTTACAACGTCCAAACCATACTTCTACGGGTATGTTTCAGTAGGAGTGTTCGCTCAAACATTTACATATCAATGAACTATCATGTTTGATATCAGTATCTCATTTTTTGACAAAATTGGACCTTACTCCGTTTCTCCTGGCCTTCAAATAATATTGAAAAAACATTGATGATGATGATGATCATAATAATAATAATAATAATAATAATAATAATAATAATAATAATAATAATAATAATAATAATAATAATAATAATAATAATAATAATAATAATAATAATAATAGTAATTGCAATTGTAATAGTAATAGTAGTAGTAATAATGATAATGATAATGATAATAATAATAATAATAATAATAATAATAATAATAATAATAATAATAATAATAATAATAATAATAATAATAATAATAATAATAATAATAATAATAATAATAATAATAATAATAATAATAATAATAATAATAATAATAATAATAATAATAATAATAATAATAATAATAATAATAATAATAATAATAATAATAATAATAATAATAATAATAATAATAATAATAATAATAATAATAATAATAATAATAATAATACCCAGCACAACATCCCTTCGCGAACCAAGGCTTACCGCCCGGTCACTGCGTTCCCCACCTCTGCCCACTACAGGCGTCATGAGTGGGGTGCAGTACTGGAGAGTGGGACTTGGTCAGCGTCCGGGCCCTCCCGACCAGTTATACATCCTTCACTACATGGGACAGCTACTTCGGCTGAGTGCACCCCGTGCCAGACCTCGCAGCTGAGGAAAAATCCCCACGCCGGTACCGGGGATCGAACCCGGATCCTCCGCGCCAGAGGCAGCCGCGCGAAGAAAACATTAAGTGGCAGTATTTCAATCAAAAGTGTACTTTAAAGTGTCTCTTTTACATAAATAAATTATTTAGTGCTTTGTTAAAAATGTATGTTTCATTCTTCTCAATAGTTTCATACGTAAAGGTATAACTAACATAAATAAATTTTTATTTTGGCCATAGCAGAGTTGGGACTTAACGCCTAAGGAAAAGATATCTAATTGCACTAAAATACACTCAATTATCGCGTAATTAACGAAATAAGGGTAAACTATATGAAATTTTCCAACAACTTTTAGCCTTTGTGGAGTTCATGTATTACATTCAATTGATATAGAATTCTGGCTACTGTCTGCAAATGGCGATCTTCCAAGGCTGTATTAGTTAACAGCTTATACAATATGTAGTGTTAGAACTGTGATGTGAGAGGGCCAAATGAGAGGTGACCATTGATTCACTATCGTGTAAACAGAAAATTGAGTCATATTGGACTGACTGAGATTTTGAACCAAGCATTTCCTCCTCTTCATAAACAAGAATGAGAAACCCAAACCCTTTTCGAAATAATACTGAATCTTCTATTTTGTTTCTATAAGCTTACACAATCAAGTGTCAGTGAGGAAACGATTTAGAACCTTCTTTCTGGGAACTGTGAAGTACACGTAAGTACAAGTTACCTTAACTGATTTCATTCAGAGACTTAGCAGAACTTAACAAATATGAATATAATTTTTTTTTTATTTGGTGACAAAATTTCTGATTCTAAATGGAGGTGGCAGACGGATTATATATTTACGTAGAACTTAATTTTGTTTATCTGAAAGTTAAAAATAAAACTGTGTCAAATGTTGCACATGTGAATTGATTATTAAAAACACAGCAAAATAATGGACTAAGCTGACAGATGAAGCATCCAAGAGTCAATGCTTTCAGCATGCCCCCGTTCTACATCAAGTATATCAGTCGAAGGTAGGTACTCTGGAGGTGGACGAGCCACTGGAACATGTGGTTATAGACACCAGCACTTGCAGTTCAACGTCCTATAATGACTAAAATTCTATTGCTGGCTACTCCTAAGAACAACCCTTAAGCTCTACATCTGGCTCTACAATAAGCAGTTACGCTGAAAAAAATGAGGGCTTCAGAAAAAACAAAATAAACTTAGCACTTGCTACAAATATCACGAAGGAACTTAGGGTGGAACCATTGCTGGAGAAGCTAAAGATAAACAACAGAAAATGGTGTGAAAATTTACAAAGTATGTGGAACTACACACTACCAACTTTAGCAATGGGATATAAACTAAAAGGAAAACAGATGTGAGAAAACCAAGAGCGAAATGGGCACCGAAATAGGCTCAATATGAACTTAATTCTTGAAGAAGAAGAAGAAGAAGAAGAAGAAGAAGAAGAAGAAGAAGAAGAAGAAGAAGAAGAAGAAGAAGAAGAAGAAGAAGAAGAAGAAGAAGAAGAAGCGGAAGAAGAAGTAGAAGAAGAACAAGAACAAGAACAAGAAGAAGAATTTTCTAAATTATCCTTAGTTTACAACATTCCATTTAGTGCTGCAGAAGGTAACCATTGGAGCAAATACAAAAAGTCGAACATTCAGATAAGCAACACCAAGTTTTAACACAATAATAATGCGTGAAGTGGCAGCTGATGATGAATTCACTAAAATGTCAACATCAATAAAGTCACTCTTGTTTAAAGAACATTTTCTTTTATAAATAAATGTTATATTTACACTCTTAAATCCTGTCAGACAGCTCATAACTACTTGTCAAAAATAGTGTTGCTAAAGCAGCAGAATCATGGATTACTTTATATGCTGACAAGGCAACTCTTGTCGATACCCGGAGAAACGTTTCTGAATATATGTACATACACAGCCTGACAACAGATGTAGTACTCCACTCACAATACCAGGGACAGCATCTCAATGGACAACGTCATGACCAAATGGAAGAATTTGTATTGGAAATATTGATTACAGATCTTGTCAACTTTCAACAGTATCGAGAAAAGCAGGGCATTTTGGGCAAGGATGATGCATCCCTCCGATTCTTTGCTCAGAAGCATAACTCAAAACTAGAATATTTGGCTAATAAATAGCTCAACATTCCTGCTTCGTTTGCACAACTCGAGTGGGTATTTCGCAAATGGTCATTTTTCCATAATACTAATTGGTTTCTTTATTTGAAAAATGTCAAAGAAGCTAGTACATCTTTGTTATTCACTTATATAGTTCTAATATGGCCGGGAGAGCTCGGGGCGCTGACCATGTCCCACCTTCCAGTACTACACCTCACCAATGACGCCTATGGTGGGCAGAGGTGGGGGAAGCAGTGGCTGGGCGGTGGGCCTTGGCCCTTCATGAGCTGTTGCGCCGGGGTTTAGTTTATAGTTCTAATATTGTAATACCTATATAATAAATCAGAAAGCATCAGAAATTCACTACAAAAATGGATTGATTTTATTTGAAAAAATAAGTATCAGGGGCTTCTTAGAGTACAACAGTCTGAAGTAAGTACTATGTTTTCTACATTTTCATTTAGTATTAATAACTAATCTAATGTAATAATCTTCCAGATTGTATGTGGTAAATAATGATTTAATGGTTGAGAAGCATAGCGAAACAGACAAGTGTTTGGATGATTAATTAATTTAAAATGAAGTAATTGGTGTTTAGATTGTCAAAATGTTGTTGTTGCTAGTTTTTTTTCTTTACTTCGCTTAGAAAACTGTATATATATTTTAAAATTTTACATTAAGTAAGTTTCATGTAAAATACGTAAGGTAATTTACTCACCCAAATCTGGTCAAATGTTATTGTTTTAGACTGAGCATTTTAAATAAAGGCTTTCCACAGAAGCAGTTCAGAGTTTCAGATGAAACCAAATTTCCATTGAAACATTTTAACAATCCTCTGCTTAACAATTGCTTCCAGATTATAACTGAAGCTTGATTAGGTTTTTCATTAAAATGCTAAGGATATAAAATATGAAATTACTGTGCATCGCACAACGTTAGTATCCCAGCATTGCGCACAAAAACATGTTTTCTAACAGGCCTTGTTGTTATGTTGAAACACTAGCTGTAATCTTTCTCAGAAAACGCTAATGTGTTAATGTCCGCATTCTCGTGTGAGGAACATAATCACATCATCGAGAGCTACTATTTCCAAGTGTTCCCCATCCTCCCCTTCCACCCCCTCCCCACGAGAGACCAGAACAGCACTCAGACGTTTCTCATCAGAAGCCTACATTATATGTCAAAATAGCGCGCGTCATTTTGCTTACCTGAGTGACGCACATGTATGACCATCCTTTAGAGGGCAATGGGACGCAAGAAGCCAGTGATGACGCTGCATTCAAACAGGATATGCAACTGAATCCAATGACTGCCGCACCGTTGTGTATAATGAGCTAACCGGGAACCTGGAGTAGCGCGTGCAGTAGTCCACTCACGATATTTTTACTTTCTCTATCGGTAAGTAGGGGAAGTATTGTATTCCACCCAAAAATTCCATGTCGAGATTTCACCGGAAATATGTTTTGAGACCCCCTGAATCCAAAAAAAAAAAAAAAAAAAAAAAAGTATTTTTAGAAAAAGGTCCGTGTGTGTGCCTGTGTGTCTGTGGACAGCGTAACTCAAAAACGAAAAGTCGGTTAAAAACCAAAGTTGGTATTTAAGTTTAATGTCTTTCAAGGATGCGACACGAAGATTTTGAACCTTAAACTACCCTTTAGATGGAACATTTTTCGAAAATTTTGATTTTCTTGAAAATGGCTCTAACCAATTTGATTAAAATGTCATATGTTTGAGGTACTTTTATGACAAATGAAATGTATATCTTGAATTTTCTGGCTGTAGCCCTTATAGTCGTATTTAGTCTGGACTACTTTTGCATAACTGGTAAACCGTTAGAGATAGACAAAATCTTAGTATACAAAAAATGTAGATCTCGCTAAAACACACAGCTTTTGTCGAATTAAATGTTTTTGTAGAGTGAACCATTTTAGAGATATTCCATGTTATTTGTGTCAGTTTCGAAAAACTTAAAATTTTCGAGAAATGCAACAGTTGTTAATTTTTTTATGTTAGTCCTGCAAAGAGAACGGAATCTGAAAGCTTTAAAATATTTGACTGCCACTCAAAGCCTACTGTATTCCCATATTCCCCTTGCACCTACAAGGAAATAGGCAATAAGCTAATTTGTACAAATATGTGTATCTCAAGTAACACGAAGAAGATATAGGAATAAGAGTTTGTAAGAATGGTTAGTACAAGAGTAGAGAAAGTCATGTGAGTGTAGTACATCAGATTTTTATATTAAGTATTATACTGCGAAATTTCTGTAACAAAGGTTAACTCTTCTTTTACTGAGAGAGATGGCTCCGCGGTAACGCATGAGGTTCGATTCCCGTTGACCAACCACTCTGACCTTGGATTTTTGCAGTTGTCCCTAGTGAATGCTGGGGTGGTTTAACATCCACCACGGTTTCCTTTCCGTCATTTCCCTTTCATTCCGTTTCCCTATCGTTTTTCAGGAGTGCTTCTAGGTTTTGTGGTATGGCGGTGCCGGATAGATGGCGCGGATGCTTGCTCAAAGAAAAGAATACTCTCCATGGACACTAGAGGGCTGCTTGGTCGATAGGTCGTTCGTCGCCCTCTAGGCATCATCGTGCCGACTCTGCGGCCAGTAGATCTTTCACTTCATTCCTTCCACTCGATCGAGGTTAGCTACAATAGATCTATGTACGTCGCAGGGCTCAAGGTGTCTCCCTCCGTGTATGTCCTATAGGTACCAATGACTCAAGGACAACTTGTGGAGAAGGATTAGCACCTCGACTGAAAGGCGATCTTCTGTGCACTCCCCCCCCCCCCCCCCCCCGGGAGGATAAATGAGGCTTATGGATCTCAAGGGCGGCCAAAACGTTGCCATGACAGAGCAGGCGGCACGATCCCTACATTTTCCCAGTTAGAAGCACACTGGCGGAGGCTGGCTCAGCCCGGTTCCTCTCCCAACCTTTGGGTTCATACTCCCAAGGGGCGCAGGACTCGGAAACCAGCTCCCCTCCCCTCTCAGGCTTGTACCATTCCATGGGGGGCCCGGAAACCAGTAAGCTCGCCTTCTAATCCGGTGGACGGGATTTCCAGAGCACATTTGTTCCCCCTGTCATGCTGCCGCCGCGACGCTCGCCGACACTTCCAACCCTATAGGAAGCCTAACGGGATGAATGGTGAAATGAAGGGACAGGAAATTTGGAGGATACGGAAATCCCTTCCCAGCATTCGCCTGGCAACCCGGGGAAACCTCCAAAAAAATCCATGGGTCAGGAAGCTCGGTCACGGGGATCGAACCCGCGATTCGGGAGGAATATGGGCCACAGACGTCAGCGCTGAGCCATCCCCCTCAAGTGGTGCTTAACGCAATTATCACATACTGCACACTGGTTATCGTTGAATTGCTTATCTTGGAATGTACATGCTGCAGAATATCCTAACTGTAATTTTAGGTACCTATAGATAAAGAACTTAGTTGCGCTATCATTACTCCATATAATTTAGCGTCCTAAACCTTGGTAATAGATTTAACATGTTTAAAAATAATAGGCTACATTCGGATAACCAGCTACCAACGCATGGGATAGAACACAGGTTGGAAACAGGCGATTCTACGAGTTTAATAAGCATAAAATTACAGTCGGTGTTAACGCAGACAAAAGCGTGTACTTGAGATACTATTAGGCAGATCACTGATTACACTCATTTACACTTGGCATTGGATGTTGGTGTGAGGTAAACAACACGTACTTTGCAATCAACATTTTCACAGTTTTTTCTCTTTCCCTTTATTAAAGACATACTACAAATTAGCCACCGTGTTGGGTGAAAATTTTCTATGGTGAACCTTTCCAAGTCCATATTTAGCAAGTACCTTGTAGCCGTTGAATTGATACATCACAAACCAATTTTACCAGTATGGATGTTTTCGAGCTAACAAAAGATAGTTATAAAGGCCATTTGGAAAGCATATTTTAACACGCATTTCCTAGTATGACATATTTTATAATCCTGCTGTGGTTTGGTGGGCAGGGCAAATTTTGCACACCATAGTGTTTTTAGCAGCACTACAAGAAAAATACGTTTTTAAACTTCCTAGTGAGCTCTTAAATACCTTACAATCAAGTTCCGATTCCCTTCTGGTCACTTAAATGCTCAAATTGACATTTCAACGGACATGCT
>CM060962.1:106059411-106104609 GCA_030765045.1 Tenodera sinensis
GCTCTGTTTCATTTATTTCAACAAAATATCTAGCCCATTTTGAAAAAAATATCCAAAAAGATCTTAAGGGACGGATTTGATTTTTTCCTCATACCGTAAGGGGCGCCACACAACAGTAAAATTTAATAGGGATGCGAAGTGATCTCACAGTATTCAGGAGCATGTGCTGGAGATTACGTTGAAGTGCTTCATTTATAATTTTGGCTATTATTTAGGCATCCGCATCAACTGCTTCAAGAGGTCAACACAATATCGAAACGTTCTTATACCGCAGGGGATTCTAATTGTATTTATTTGTTAGATATTGTCCGTGATATACCATTGTGTGCAAACAAGTAAAATGAGAGAAGGGCGGATTTGCAGTTCCTAAATTGTGTTTTAGAAAGGAGTTATAAGGTAATTTTTCTTGTTTTCGTTTATGCCAAGGTTTCGTGCTTTTCAGTTTTTGTAAAAGTCATAGGAGAAGTAAATGTTCATGCCTTGAACATTTGGTTGTAAGGATAACACTGAGAAGATATACAAAACTTTTTAGATAGTTGATAGTAAATGTCGAACTTTTAGCAGTTCACGACAGTGTTAAAAGTATAAAATTCTACCACTCAGTGCTCAAAAGCTTTTAACACTCCGATAATGCCAACTTTGTTTTTTTGTGGTATATGATCTATGTTCGTAGGTTTCCTCAGCTTGGCCTGCGGCCTCGTTTCGGAATCACACCTACTCATAAAATAAAATTTTCCTTTTAACCCTTGTATCATAATAACTTTTTTCGGTAAGTGCTCTGTTTCGTAAGAACAAAACCTTCAGAGTACTCAATTTTAACTACATACTCGAGTAATTGAGGAAGAGTATTAGGGCCCGGATTCTAAGTTTTTTAACTATTTTATTCCTTGATAGTTAACTGCAGTAGTTTAATTTAATTATCTATTTCATGATCATCGAAGCCAAATACTTGAATCTTATAAAACCTAAAAATAGCTAAATGAGACTTTAAAACCTAAAAGAGGCTAAATCTCCTGTTTATGTTAAAATGAAAGAAAAAAAAAACTTTATTTTAAAATGGGAAAATGAAATGTTTATGAAATTATGAATGGACTTTGACTGTTACATCTTTGCTGTCTTTTCGCTTATGTATGCTTAGAGGAGTAATTACAACAATGCAAGAGGCAACTGACTTGTATTTAGCTGTGTGGGACCAAGCTCTGTATTGTTGCAAGCCAGGAATGCGGGGATTGCTGTCGAGGGGAAAGGGGTCATTAGGAGAACCCGCCATAAACTCAAACCAATCAGTTTAAAAACAGTATGCGTTGTGTTCAATCGACTATCGTGTATTGTTAATGCATACAATTACTACATCGTTAGAAGTCAATTTTCCTTATATTAGGCAGGTAATTTAAGGAGCCAGTGTCATGCCTAAAGTCAGCTCATCTCGAAGGTGGTTGATTCGTCAGTGGATAGGCAACGATCCGAACTTCACCACAGATGGCAAAGTAATAATTTGCCAAATCTGCCAAAAGCCAAATAAATCATGCCCACAGACACAAAAGCTTGAATGAATATGAACACCTTCTATACTGCACAGATAAAGTCACATTAAGCGGCTAGGTGCTGTACAGATAAACATACCGTACAGGAGAACCTGTACGACCTGTTCTTGAATGCTGGAATGCAGGTAAGGATTAAACACCTGTTATAATGCACATAGCGTATAAACTATAATTTTGTTTACGTATTTTCCAGGTGCCCTCTGCCCAAAAATCGCATTTTGAGCAGCACAAAGGATCTACAGGACATATCAGCAACATTGCTATAAAAAGAGGACAATTAATCATAAAATTAATAAACAACAATAATATAAAAACTATTTCAGGAGGTTAAAGAACTAAAAAAACATTTTTAAGATACAAAAATAACTAAAAAAATAATTTTAAGAACCTAAAAATCCGGGCCCTAAGTATAACATATCCAAGTTTCCATCATAAAAACAGCAACTTCTCCTATTTTATATAAATAAAAGTTAATAAACTCTCATTGTTTCAAGTCTAGTCTCTTCTTTTACTGAGTATGGTTAAATGCACACTCACTTTAGATTACCTATATGTTTATTTCTTTCCACCCAAAAGTAAATTGGAAAAGAATGGCCTTGTGAGGTCTAGGAGCTCTCTACTAGCCTCTGGTTCCTGAGGTTGTGCGTACAAACCTGGCGGAGGGCAATGAATTTTCCTTCGGAAAACAAGTAAAGCCCTAGATCTCGTGTCGTAGTAAATGAACGTCGAACCTGATAAAGAGGCCTCTGAGCAAAATTAAGCGGTGTTTCATGCCCAGTATAGAACGGGACGCTGAGAACTATAGAAGTTAAAGAACGTCGATAACTAAAAACACTTTTAATTTTTGAAAAGAATAACATCATTTGTGAGTTAATATAATGCCCATGAAAAAATATGCAAAGATTTCCAGGATCTTTAAGGAATTTCAAAAGCCTCTATTGCTTCACAAAAGCATGAAGTATCACTCAAAGTTCCGCTTTATTGATTAAGCATACCGTATAAAATGTTAACTTCAAAGTTCAATTATTTAAGTATGCATACGTTTTATGTATATCTATAAATATACAGAAGCAGGAATCTCATTCCAGAAACAGTTGAACTTTAACTTTCATCCAGCATCCCGTGAATTATGTTTCCAATCTACATTATTGATGTCTTCTGATATTGCCTGGATATTTTGCGTTTCACCTTCATTTCATTTATTCTTTTGCGAATTTAGTTCACAGTTATGTCTTTGTGAGTGTTGCTTAAATTATGGCTGACACAAAATGTAATGCGGGTGGCTCAGCATAACATCCAATCAGAGACTTGTTACGGCTTGAGGTGTTACACAGTTAAACACGCTATGAAATCACGCTGTAAAGTCAGTGATATAAATATAATTTGCACCCACAAAATTTATTTGCATAACAGGAAAGGGAGTAGCAATGGTCAGGTATCGGCCGCCATTAAATTTTGTGTTTGCCTTAAATGTACACTTATTCCAGGGCGCCACATTTGCGCTACGTTACTTTTGAGATCTTGTTAAACCACACAGGTGCTTTGATGGTACAGAACCAAATGTAATAAAACAGCATACAAATCCATGCCATTATTGGCAGGCATTAAACAGTCAACAGCTTGACACTGGACGATCCACTAGGTATGTGGTCAAAGAGTTCGGGTATCATGAATATATACTCACACTTGGGTGATAATGATTGCTGTGTAGATGAGTGTATACTCGCGTGAGGCAGTAGAATTTTATCATCATCATCATCATCATCATCATCATCATCATCATCATCATCATCATCACCACCACCACCACCACCACCACCATCATCATCATCATCATCATTCCCCTAATGACCTAGCTGTCGACGGACCCTTAAACCCTACCCTATTCATCATTGGCCGCGCCGTAGCCGACTGGTTAGGTCATATGCTTCTCACCAAAACGACCCGGGTTCGATCCCAGGCAACCGCATGTGGGATTCGTGATGGACGAAGCGCCTCTGGAGCGGTTTTCGTCCGGGTTCTCCGGTTTCCCCCGCCATCTCATTCCACCGGTGTTCCATCTTCATTCCATGTAACCGCCTGCGGTGCTGTAGTAGTAAAAGCGGGCGTTAAACACTACAAAAAAGATCATCTTATTTGGACGGCCAAGAAGTTGCTTGCCTATTGGGCGATAATGCTTTAGGGATCCTAGTCCTGGGCATGCGGAATATGTGCTCATTCCAGTTTTTCTGATATTGCTGCATTACGTCTATCACAAGTTGAACCTGAAGTTCTTTCAATATATCTTCATTACGGATGTGGTCCCATTTGGTATATCCTACAATGAATCTCATCAATCGCACCTCACTAGTTACTCGGTGTCCATCTGTTCTTCTGAATGCCCATGCCTCACTTGCATAGCAAAGAGCACCAGAGTCTTATAAAGGCGTGTTCTGGCATGCCGTTATACTAGAGATGACTTCAGGACGTGGTTAATGATAGTCATAGTTTTGTTAAATTTCATAACTTTTTCCGAAATGTCTAAGTCTTCAAGGAAAGATAACTTGTAGCCAAGATACTTCTTTCTAACAATTTATTATTAATGCAAGTTTTACTGGGGATGGGATATTTCCCACAAAATGCCATTAGTAGAATGTTATTCCTTACAAAAAGAGTATAATCTCACTCAGCTGAGTGTATAATACACAGAAAGTGTTCATAATCACGAGTATGAAATTTGAGAAAACCATTGCTTTCTATTCATTTCTTCTATTGGAAGTTTCCTTTGACAGAATTCTAAATAATGTTAAATGTTTGCCACAACGCTACCGTCAGGTAATTTGTTTCACTTACTTAAATTATATTGAGTTATCCTTTAAACTTACGTGCTGTTATTATAATTATTGCATTTTCTGAAATATTTATTTTTAACTAGCCGACCCGCCGAACTTCGTACCGCCTAACAGTCAATGAATGTCGTGTTACAGATTAGCTGAACTTAATTTGTGATTTTATGAAAGTAATACAATTAATACAAAATAAATGTTTAGTTGAGTACTTTTAAGATAATAACACAAAAATAAATAAAAAGTACAAAAATGAAGTATAACAATCAGTAAGACATGATTGAATGCACTCGGTTTAATTCTCTTCATTGAAGCACCTTGTGATAATGCCACGTACAACTGACCATGAGAAAAACATGGATTTTCTAAGTTCAGACCACAAACAGTCAAGGATTGGCCTTGTGATTTGTTAATCGTCATGGCAAAGGCAAGGCAAGGCAAATCGGGAACTCAATTCGTTTAAACTCAAAGGGCATATCGGTTGGGCTCATTGGAATCCTCGGAATGAGAACTAACTCATCTTCAAATTTTCCTTTGAGTATCATCGCGTAAATCACATTACTCATCAATTTTCTTATCACCAAGCGCGTTCCACTGCATAGTTTTGGTTGGTTTAGATTTCGATTAGATTAGATTTATACTGAGCCCGCTTCAGTTGTAAAATTGTGCGGTGGTAAACCAGGCACTTCCAAGGATTTTAAAAATTCAGTTGGATAATTAGTGGCTTCGTCTTCGTTTGTTACACAGTCAAGAGATTTAAATGAATACAGGGTACCAATAATTTGATTCTGAATTATAAACTATAAGTCATTTACATATTTATTCTTAGCCGCCAAAATTGCTCGCTCACTTAACCATTTGTTATTTTTGTGGTTATCAATGATATTCGGGAATACTTTGCTGATTTTTAATTAAGTAATTTGTTCATTTGTCATTTGTACTATATAGCTTGATATATTTTCCTTAGTTTACACAAATGAATTTCTGAACGCGTGCATAAATAGTTGACAACCTATATATATATATATATGTCAATCCTTTTTCATTACTGACATTATTCTACATTTTTAAAATCTAAAATTGCGCCATTATCCGAATATTGTGGATATATCTTGTCGATTCAAAACCTTTATTTAAATACGTTCTTTAATTTGAGGGAAGAGTTTGCCGTATTGACGGGGTGAACATTAAATGTTTGACAGTTACGACATACATGAACATTTTGCATGGGAAAAGGTTTTTCCTTTTCTTTCTTTCTTCTACTTTTTCTTTTCTTTTCTTTTTTTTTTTTTTTTTTTTTCTTTTTTTTTCCGTCAATTTTGCAATGTTTTTAATGGTTAGTCTGCTATTCGGGACGGAGATAAATACAACAAATCAAAAACTATGACAATCGGTCTAGCCGTTCTCGAGTTATAAGTGTTCGAACAAACCCGACTTTGTTTTATATATTAAGATATTCTATAGAGTTAAATTGAACATGAACACATCATTACTTGCACCAATCACAACGCATGGCAATCTGGGAGCTTTCCTTTCAGGACCTTCCAACACTTCCCTTTGTTATCGTAGCGGTCTGTGAGGGAAAACAACCTTCCAGAAATTGTTGTTACTATTGGCAATTCATGTAAAAGGTAAATGAAGGAAACGGTCTAGTTAAGAGGAGTTACTTCTTTCAAACGTGGCATTGCATCGCCTTACATATTAGGAAACTCTTGCATTATCCAAAGTTTAGAGAATATTTGTTCTGGAAAATAACAGCGAAGAAGTGAACTTAGGAGCCAGCTTCATGGATTAAATTCAACTAGACTGCCTCTGTGGTGTAGTGGTCCTCCGCATGCAAGCTTGCTGCACGGAAGTCCTGGATCGATTACTGGATGTGGGAACAATTTTAAGGCAGGATTATCTGTTGACCTCGCTGACACCTGTACACAATAAATGACACTATTTTTCAAGGATGATACAGGAATTAATGATGGATAACGTTAATAATTTTATAGGGATATGACAGAGGGAAAAATTGTCACTATAAATAATTTCGGTATGTTAAAATCAATGCATAATATAAGAAGCATAGGCTGAAATTTGTCACAAGAACAAGGGGTCATTAGCAAACATCCGTATTAAGGACCGAAGTAAAGGCAATTAGAAATGTAATTAAGGTAATATGTATGATGTACTATGTTGTAAAATACTGATTTTTTTTAATAAAATTGTAGGGTTGGGTTTTGAAATCTATGAAACTGTAGGCAAATGAAAATCCATCATCCACATGTGCAATCACACCGGTCATTTCACGAGGGCCTTCCCCACCCGTTACCATAGGCACATTTGGCTGCAGTTGCTGGGGTTCGAACTTGTGACTTTCGGCTTTTGAATGGATGCTCAGGCCGTTTCATCTGACCTTAACAATCATGGCTATTTAAATTCTTTCATTAGGGTATCTATGTCAGAGATAGATAAAATCTAGTTTAGAAATTATGGGGAAGTGTAATAGAGGTTTAATTGAGATTTCTCAATGTCATATCATATAATATAAGTCATAATAATATATCATAACAGGATTCGTAAGCACAAATGTATTAGTGAAAAACCATCAGCCTTAGTGATATTACCAAAGATAATCCCAGCTAGAAGTTGAACTATTAATAAGATAACATTGGAGTTACCAAGGGGCTCATCAATTAGAGTAGCACATGGAGCACTAGAAAGATTAGGAGCGAAAGGTAAAATGGTAGAAAGAGCAGTTAAATACTGCTTTAGAACAAGTTTATTGGAGGAAAATGATACATTAAAACAATGTATGGTTGTACAGGAGAAAACGGGTAAAAAAGAAACTTGGATGCACAAAATACAAATAATGTTGGGGGAAATAAGAATGGGGGAAACATGGACAGAAAGAAACATTAAAAGTAAGGATTTCTGGAGGGAAATTAGAGCAAGGATGGAGGACATCGAAAAGCAAGAAATTGTAAGTAGCTTTAATGAAAAAAGGGCAGAGTGTTAAAAACGGAATGGGGGAGAGAAAAATACATCGAAGTATGCAATAAGGAGGACAGAATGGGCTTTGCATGGGCTTTGCATGGGCTAGGATAGGGGTAATGAATCTAAGTGGCGTGATAGAGATCAAAAGGGGGAGAGATGCACGAAATGCGGTAGATTCAGTGAAAATTGGCACTATATTTTGGAATGTAATAGTATGGAGACAGAGCGAGAGGGGGGAAGGAGAGAGAGAGTAAAAAGGAGTGAATAAATAGAGAAAATGGAAAAGGGTAATGAGGGGTAACAGCAAATAATGGCCACAATAAACTTGTCCGTTATATATAAAACAAAATATTAAATATAAGGGAAAGTAATAGAAATATGCAACTCCAAGAGGGAGAAATAAACTTTGGAAATTTCCACTTGGTATAGATGCTGGCTTCCAGTAGCTAGGGTAATAGTGGGAAATGTTGTTAGAATCAACTATATTTGTTTTATTGTGGGAAATATGATTAGAATAAGGTGACAGCCTCCCAGTTTGTGATTTTCAAATTCTGAGATCTATTTGCCCTTGGATGACAACGCATGAGGTCATGTATGTACAGAAGAGGTGGACAACAAAAGATTCCATTTGCGTGACATTTCTGGCCAGTCAATCGGGTTCTCTCCACCCTAGCATCAGTTTTTGTTCCTTTCTTAGAATGACGTTTGACACAAACTGTTTGAGCGGATGTGATGTAACACGGGCGGGTGTCACAACCTGCGTGATACGGACTAGGGATGCTATTATGTGAGAGGAACACTTCTGGACGCTTCAGTAATTCGGCTAATGACATCCGGGCTCTGGGCAATCGGGAATGTTCTGTCCACATTCCTCAATGTTCTGCTCTGAAGTCTCTCAGCGGTGACAGGACTGGCCTTCGATTGGCAGTCGCCGTTCACACACAAAAAAAAGGTACAGAATGCTTTGTTGATGTGTGACGCGCTGATTTAGTAGTTGGGATATCTACGGTGGTCATACTCTTGCTGATATAATAACAGTGATGATAGTATCCCTCATTTATGATTATCACTAGGGTTTGGAGTTGCTATAAATTGCCTAAAACAGGTCTACCTATACACAAACCTAAACATCTAAGCATCTAAACCTAAAATCACCTAATATGGAAAAACTACGTAAGATGTGATGTAAATTAATCAAGGGTTTTAAGTACATGTTTAAATAATGAATATAATGCTTGAAAACTTCATTGATCGCCATTATGAAAAGGGAATATCTCGTACTTCCCCCCAAATCCTGTTTTTATGGCCTCTTGATATACATTAATATACACATATTGCACTGAGAGATTGACGCACTTAAATAAGCAAGCAACACTCAAATGTTATTCTCTGAAATATAATTAAGTATTTTTGTTTAAGAAAATAAAATCTTACGGTGGTATGAAACATACAGTGCGATAAAAAATAATGAAAAATATGATTTTCTTTGTCATGCTTTAGAGACTGTTGTGTTAATCTGCAGAAATCGTTGTCGTTTGGAATTGAGAAAGAGCAGTAAAATGGAGTCGAAAGAAGATGAAGTTACCCCCCCCCCCCCCCCGAAAAAGGCAAAAAGGGACAATGGAACTCACCACGGGTTCAGGGACCAAAATCAAATATGATGCTAGGCCCTTCATTATCACCATTAGTATTATTGTTACTATAAGAGTGAAATAATACATAGGAAGCTGATGAAGTAGAATTAATAAATAAATTATTGCAAATCGTTCATGTTGTTCCCCAGATTGCAGGAAACCACAATCAGGTCTAATGCAAGTGGTGCTCAAACTTTCGCAGTTGGTGTCCCGCTTGTAAGTTCTGTAATTATTAGATCATCTGTGGTTATTACTATGCTTCGAAACTTTATACAACTATCGCGAAATGAGGCGATCGCAAGTTGCCTGCCAAATGGACAGGTTGTGACGTCATTGCACGAGTGCAGTGACAGCACAAAACACAACTGGGCTTACTGCGTACAGTTTATGGTGTGTCTCACTATTCCAAACAGAATAAAATGCCTCCAGCACGAGAATAGAAATGTTCACCTACTGTTCAACTTGTACAAGAATTTGGGAGTGAATTTTTTACTGCAAATGTTGACAGCATAGAATATAAGTTATGCAACAACGTTCAAGTATCGACTGCACCTCGTCTCCTGTGTGCTGTGATCATGTGACAGACTGACCCCTCCCACTTCCTATGGTCCATACTTCGTAACCTTTCGTTCCCTGTATGAAGGTTCCCTCCCTAGTTATCACACTGTCATATTCGTTTAGTTGGTTTACAATTTTATTAGCATCTTCTGACAGCAATCAAATATCAATTCACAGTTGTTTGTAAACTTCTCCCACTGCATAAAAACATTCCCTTCTGTCCTTTGATCTTCTTTGCTCTTTTCCTTATTCTTGCTGGAATTCTTCCATATGCAAAACCTGGTAACCTTTCTTCACTCATTCTCAACACATGTCCATATCATGAAAAGTGTCTTGCTGAAATATATTCTACAATGTTATTTTTAACCTCCATCCTATAATTATTTTGTCTTACTCCTTCAGCTCTTGATATCCTGAGCCAAAATTTATTTTCTGAAGTAATTCTTAATTTGCTAAACGTCTGATCCATACAAAGTTGTATTTATAAGTGGTTTATAAGCGTTAAGCATAGTTTCTTTTATAATATTCAACATATATTTCATCAAGCCATTTGCTGATGTTTAAGAATAGGTGAAATAAATGAGAGTTTCAAAATTCATATTAGTACAGCACAACTATGTCATAATCACAGAGCTTTCCTTGCCCACAGTCGCTTATTTTCATAGATATGTTAAAAGTAATCCCCCCTAGAGCGTCTCCTCCCGGGCAGAGGTTACCCTCATCGTCCGGCTGCTTCGTCCTCCAGCTGCAGCCAAGGCCACGGAGGAGTGCAGGTTGTGGGTGGCTGGGGTGAGCACGCCGATTCCTCCGACCGTAAGGCGACTACTTGGTCTTTTAAGGACGCTATTTTTCTATCAGGATAGCTACTCAATTGGCCCTTTAGGAACCTAACGAGGCTGAGTGCACCCCGTACCAGACCTCCCAGAGGGAGGAAATCCCATGCCGGTACAGGGGATCGAACCCGGATCCTCCGCGCCAGATATGTTAAAATAATTCATATAAAAGCTATCTGTTAGGAATGTAGGAATGTTTTCAACAAACATTTTTAGTTAAGGATAAAGGAGGTTGACGCAATGGTCAAGAATATATACTGCAGGTCGATGTTTGCTGAACTTTATATTAAGAGTATCAAATTAACGGTCACTAAGGACGTTTGCTTAAAATACTCGAAATTACAAACCAAAATATTAAACAATACGACTATAGCCAATAGCATGATAATTAGTATTCTATATAAACTGTAAATTGACTAGGCCTGCAGTTTCCACTGTAGTGATTTTTTTTTCATTTATTATACTTACCCAATTATATTAAAGTAATAGGATTTCGTAGGTAATCCAGAGAAAATTCATAAGCTATGTCTGTCGCAAAATTTAATGGTGGGTAGCTCCACACAAAATCCAATCATAGGCTTGACACACCTTGCGCTGTGAAATCACACTGTAAAATCATTAATATAAATACCATTTGCGCCAACAAAATTTATTTGCACAACAACAAATAGAATAGTAATGGTCAGCTATCAGCCGCCATTAAATTTTGGGACAGCCATACATGCATATTGTTCTCATTGCAGACAAGTGATATTTATCTAAGTTGCCAGACAGATTTTTGAGCACGCAAAACAAACATTTTTTCGCTAAAAGCGTAGTTTGCACTGAGGATGAACTGCTTAAAATCTTCTTGACCCTTAGCAGTACGAGATTTGATACTTAGCCAATTTTTCATTGTTGGTTATGCTCATCTGTCTCTCTGATCACCTACCTGAACCCCAACCCCCACGTTACACACACACACACACGCGCGCGCGCACACACATGTCCTTGTGAACTTTCTTAATAAGGATGCACTGACCTCAAAAGTGTGTTTCGGATGACATCTCAGTTATAGAATTTTTTATTAAAAGCAGTGCTTCCTCTATTTAGGTACCTACGTAAGAAACGGGCTCAACAAATTGCGAAATCAAGCTCCCGTTTCAAGATTAAACTTTGGTATGTAAGGAAGTGCAAATAAGCATGTAACAATCCTTTGCACTTCCTACATACGCACATTAATGTATGTGTAAGCATAGCTAATAATATGCACTTCTGGATAATTGGAAGTGATCTGTATGTTGACAAAGTGGTTATGTAAAAATATAATTATATTAAGGATACCCATCTGTGAAATTTTGAAAATCCACAGTTTTGATGGATTAATTTGAAATTTTAACACAACAATCACTGTATAGTGAGGAGTAACTGTGCTAAATTTCATACATTTAGTCAGATTAGTTGCTAACATATTAATATTTTTTTTTTTTAAATATTTGTATAAATGGTTCCCCATGATGCAATTTTGATTTGAAAAAGTTAATTATTTTCAGTTATGTTCTGTAATAGAATGTTAGCAAATTGATGAGATAATTTCTTAATCTTGTTATTAGTTTGGATAAAAATAAATTTTAAAGTTTAAAAGCATTATTTTTTCATTTAAATTTCGAAATGTAAACTTTAGTATTTAATTACTCAGCAGTTATTCACGTTATGAGGAAATTATCTCACCATTTCTTTTTAATATTATTTCTAAGCAGGTACACCAAATTTCATGCATAAGTACTGAAAATTGCATCGTGTGCAGCATTTTAAAGAGCAAACAGTGCTAAAAATAAAAGCATGGAAAAACTAAGTTTGAAGTCATAGCAAGGATAATAGAAGTGTATTGATTTAAATGGACATGACCACGTGACATAGTTAAAACGGCCATAAGGCTATAAAAAGCATATCAAAATAAAGCAGAAGATTTATACTATTTGATAAAACAAAAATCCATTTTTGGAAATGTTTGAAATTTTAAGCCTTATTTCACAGATGCGTATCCTTAATCATCTTCATTATATGTATTCGTCTATTAGCTCACGAGTTTCTTTTCTTTTCTGGAGAAAGTTGCTACCCTGAAAACCTCTTGACGCCCCTTTATGGAAATGACTGCAAGTTCATATAACTGTTTTGACTAATGACAACCGAGCGAGATGGTAATGTATGAGGTTCGCATTCGGGAGATACCAGGTTCTTTTCCCGTCAACCTTGGGTTTTTCTCAGTAGGCAAATTATGGACGATTTCTCATCGACTGAGATTTCCTTTCTATCATTTCCCTTTCATTCCGTTTACTTCTCATACTTTACATGTGCTTCTAGGTTTCGTGGCCGATGGAGGTGCCGGATGCTTGTTCAAAAAAAGACTATTCCCTGTGGACACAAGACTGCTTGCAGGTGTACCGTGTGCGGGTCTTCGACCCTGGAACTGTTAGGAACTTCTGCACGTCTCTGTGGTCTATCTGCTTGCGTCATATGGCTTTCTGTGGTTCCTTCGCTTTATGTATTTCTCCTGGGGGATTGCCACAATAGGTCTATGCAGGTCGCAGTGCGTCAAGTATCCCCCTTGGTTATATAACCTAACCTACCCGAAACAATACCACATACATAATATTATCTACAATAAAAACTTAGTGGCAGCACATTATGCGTATTATCCCCTAAGAATCCTGTATAAAGAGAAAAATAATTATTAAGAATTAAACGTTTACAATGCAGCGGTTTTTGCTCTAAAGTGATATTACATATTGTGTAAATAATTCATAAATAAGAAGTGCATAAATTAAAATAATAACACCTAAACATGGACAGAAAAACAATTTGCTGTATACAATTTATATTTTTCTTTTTTCGTCAAAGGTTCAAAGGACTTTTTAAAATTGCAAATGTTATATACGATGTAGATTTCATTAGGTCTCTTGAATTGTTCAACCTTTGCTGTTGGAATAAAATTGGATTAGTAATATTTCCTTCTATGTTCAAACGTTTTAATGCAGACGGAGAGAACGAATGACTTTAGTAATGCTGCATGACCCTTAGCAGATATCTGTGTTCAGAATGTGAGGGGTTCAAAGTGCAACTACTCGTGTGTGGGACGAGAAATGCGACGTGATACCCGTATTCCCTTGGCTTAGTTCAGGAGTAGGTAAACAAAATACTTTTTATATTGACGTCCTCCACGTAGTGTCATATCGGAATGACTGAAATGGGTGAAATGATACTCAAATGAGCCCGAGGTACATAGATCTTTAAGTACCTGACATTCGTCTTCTCAAGATAAGGGAAAATCGCGCATAGAAAAAAGGGAGAAAAACCTTATCCGGGTAACTTACCCTAATTGAGATTCGAACTGGAGACCTCTCAGATGTGAGGTAGACACGCTAACACCATTTCATGTTCCCATAATTCCTTCCTCATCCATTTCAGAATTGTGGAACCAGGCAATAGTGTTCGGTAGGTTGCGGCTGGACGTTTGTCTATGCCAGGGGAAGACAACTTCGGGCCGTGTGACGTATTTAAACGAAGAGCCAGCTTGTACGTTCGTGTGACGTCAGGTGAGAGCAGTGCATTGCTATGTAGCCTAGATCAGCGGCGCATGTGTTCAGTTCCCCGTGTTACACACCAGTTTGAGACCAGGCTTCAAGATATAAAAACATTGTCAACTACGTTTCAGATCTTTTAGACCCCGTATTCATTGGATGTTAACAATGTTTCTAGCAGGTTGCAAATTGAATTGATAAATTTACAGTGCGACGATTTGCTGAAGGACAAATATAAACACAAGGAAGACTTGGCTAAATGTTATAAGAATGTTCGTCAAACCAGATTTCTGAGGTTATATGCACGGGTATTATGTATGTTTGGTTCTACGTTTGTGTGCGAACAATTCTTTTCGGTTATGAACCTTTCTAAGTCAAAATCCCGAAGCATATTGTCAGATCACAATCTAACATGCAGTCTTCGGCTACAAATGTGTCGTATATTACGCCCTAACATTGACAAACTAGTTAAAGAAAAGCGAAACGACATATGTCGGAAAATGTCCACCTAATTGTTCTGTATAGCTCTCCTCTTGCTCAGGCAAAATAGTTATAATTTCTGTTCTATTTGCGTTATAACATGACTGTTCACATAAACTAGAATTATATGTGTGTGTGTGTGTGTGTGTGTGTGTGTGTGTGTGTGTGTGTGTGTGTGTGTGTGTGTGTGTGTGGCATAAAGCCGAAATGTAATTATTTATAATCTGTGACTATTCCGTAATTGAAACAGTCAGCATTAAGATTACGACGTCCCGTATCCCATTTCCTCTTGCCCGCTGTGACGTTACACGTTCAACTGGCTTGCTCTGGGAGCATGTGTGCTCAGTGGGCTGACGTCACAGCAGCGTTAGCTGTCTTTCCCTGGTCTATGCGACCAGATTCGTCATCCAAATATGGTCGCCCTTCGGATCTCTCCCTTCATACCTCCCATCTAGGGGTGCCAGTAGTGACACAAAGAGCCTACTGCTCTACGAACAGAGCAGATATGCGAGGGCTCCTCTGTTGTCTGTCTGCCTTTAACTTTACGTTCTCTAGCATTTACTTAAAAGTAGTTGGAGGATGTATTTTATTGCACTTAAAATATGGATATAGGGATTTCTCAAGAAACACATATTTTCGGTTTCCGTGAACAAAAAGGAGAAACTATTAAGTGTATAAACATTTCTGCGTACGCGCGTGTGTGTGTTTATGCGTGTATGTGAACAGGTTAAATCAAAAGCGAAAAATGGGGAAAATACCAAACTTGGTGTTTAAGTTCAGCAGCCTTCCATTTGCTCACACAAATAACAATGAATATCTCCGAAATGTTTCATCCCACATAAAGAATAGGTTCGGACATAAATTGTCTTTTAACAATGTCTACATTTTTGTATAGTAAGATTTACTCTATCTATCACGGTTTACCAGATATGCAAAATTCATCAAGAGTAAACAGGTGTACATTGCCTATAGCCATAAAATTCAAAATATTCATTTAATTTGCCATACAAATATCTTAAACATATGCCGTTTTAAACAAAATTATTAGCCATTTTTGAGAAAATCAAAAGTTTCGAAAACTTTTCCATGTAAAGGGTAGTTTACGGCGGATGAATTTTCTTCAAAATCTTCGTGTTGCATCCTTGAAAGATATTAAACTTAGATACTCCCTTTGGTTTTTAACCGACGTTTCGTTTTTGAGTTATACTGTTTACAGGCTTACACACACACACACAGGCGGCGCCGTGGCCGAGCGGTTAGCGCGCTCGCCTACCACCTAGGCGGCCCGGGTTCGATCCCAGGGACCCGCATGTGGTATTCGTGGTGGACGAAGCGGCGTCAGGGCGGGTTTTCTCCGGGTACTCCGGTTTCCCCCGCCATCTCATTCCACCGGTGCTCCATCTTCATGTATCATCAGTGTCACCGCCTGCGGTGCCGTAGTAGTAAAAGCGGGCGTTAAACACTACAACAACAACAACACACACACACACGAGCATACACGCGGACCTTTTTCTAAAAAATGTTCTTTTAGATTCAGGGGGCCTCAAAGCATGTATTTTCGGTGAAATCTCGACATTGAATTTTTGGGTGGAATGCAATACTTCCCCTACTTACTACGTAGTAGAGAAAATAATAAAGGATAGTGGGTAGAGAAAGTCATGTGAATTTAACACATCCAGTGCTTGTATCTGTATTTGAATAGGCATTTCCAAAGCTGAAGGATCACAGTATACACTGTAACTCAGAAGCTGCATCCCACCCATTAATGATATGTAATGGTGCCTAGTGAGGTGTGTATGTCAAATCAAAGTTTATTGTCGGTACTTTTGATGTTGCTGAGTACTTAATAGTAAAGGGGATAACCATGGTGCTGGCGCTGTGAGGAGGAGGTGGGGGGGGGGGGGGGACCTATGACATCACGCGGAACGTTCAAGAAGAAGCAGCAAGGTCATTGTGCCTTTACGACCTTCCTCAACTAGAAGCTTATGCTGCAGCACTCCAGGAACTAAATGCCTATTGTATTTCAAATTTCTAAGCGATATCCATCTGAGAAAAAGGTCCAAAAGGTGCCAAACTTCCTAAATATGGATTTTAGTATTATTAAGCACCACAGACGTTCTGCTTTAGATACATGTAGCCTTTTTCCGGACGACCTTTCAAAGCATGCCATAAAGGGGTTTATATGTATGTCTGCCTGTAAGTCTAGCTCCTATACACTTGTAGTAAAAAACGATGTTTTTAATACATTAAAGTGAAGAAACTGTTCAAGAAACGCTTAAGGTATTTTGAGTAGCTGAATTATGCAGCTTTAGAGGACCAGGGAAGGCCTAAAGAGAGCCTGTATATCCACTAAATACTTTTTAAACAATGTGCATCGAAATGTTTACATTATTACATTACACTCTCTTCTTTCGTGTTTTCCTTCATCAGCTCGTTCTTTTTTCAAATTGTTCCACACGATGTATAAGTCCATCAAATGTTGTGTAAAAACTAAAAAGAGCTAAGCCCCAGCACAACAGCCCTTACCGGGCCAATGCCTAGGGCTCGGCCACTGCATCCCCCATCTCTACTCACTACAGGCGCCATGAGTGGGGCAGTACTGGAGGGTGGGACGTGGTCAGCTACCCGGGCCTTCCCGGCCGGTTATGTGGTCTTCGCGGCCAGGGACCGCTTCTTCTTAACCAAGTAGCTCCTCAGGGACCAAACGGGCTGATTGCACCCCGGACTGGGCCTCTCTGCGGGAGAAATCATGCCGGTACCGGAAATCGAACGCGGGTCTCCTGCTTGGTAAGAAGCTGCGCTACCAGCGTGCTAAGTAGACGACCTAAGTTGTGAAGTTATTCAACAATAATACCCATTTTGCGTAAATTTTAACCAAAAAAGTCGCATATTTATCATTATTTCCTATCAAAGCAGTAGGATATTGAAGTGCTTAGTTATAAAATATTATTTGTTCAAATAATAACTGCATCGTTCGGAGACATGTTTCAAAACAGTAATAAATAAATAAAATTAAAACTAAAATATACAATAGCAGCATTAATAGGTCGGGAACTAACTTAAAAATATGCATTGATATTGGTGTAAACCCTTTTCTAACTTCTATAGTCCAACTATACAAATGTGTGCCATGGTTGAAATATTACCCATAAAGTGTTACAAATAATGCAGCAGTGGGTTTTAAAACTTTCGGGTACTATATAATTCAAAATAAGGATTAGGCGGTTTCTGGAAGTTGTAACATTACCATGATTTTCGCCACCTTCTATCATATAATTGCAAATTTCTATGTAAGCTATTCAAAATATGCAAGAGGTAGTTTCTAGGGTTATAAGATAGCCTATATTTTTTTCTTTGGGGGGGGGGGGTGGTCCTACACTCTCAGCGTACACAATTTGATCTAGATTGTCAAATATTGTTCATTTTAAGTTAGGGGTTGAAAATGGGGATTGAATATAAGGGTAACACATCATTTTTATCTGTTTTTAGAATCTAAATGTACCCCGTTTTGTCAAAATCACACAAAAAATATTAAGTACTTCATAATACTTCAGTGAAGCAAGAGGGAAAAGCCGTTATGAACAGTACACCTACAATAACCCTAAATTAGCTCAGTTTGAAAATAGTTTAAGCCTTCCCATTTACCTCTGTGGGCTTAAGTGTTAAAAAATGTGAAAATCTACCATATTTCTAATAAAATGCCAAAAGCAACCTCTGATGTCCATACTGAACCAAACGGATTGAAAATTGGTGACAGAGATATGAAAAAGAAACCCTAATGCCAAATTTTTGGAACGTTATGTAGTCTGTGACCATCTGGAAGAAATTATCAAAAGTGGTTGAGTGATTACCAGGGAGCGGGGTTTTAGTGGATAAACATAAGAATGAAATTAACAGCACGGAGTATGGAGTCGGCAGCTAGCGTGAGGGTTAAGGAAACGACACGAAGAAATTATATCCTCTTTTCCGGATGGAAATGCTTTTATAGCCAACACGAAAAATATATTTCTTAAAACACCCTCCAAAATCAAGATACTTAAACAGATGGCACCTGGAATTTCCTGCCTCCACAACCAAATGTATCTCGATGGGGAACATGGCTACAGGCTGCAGTATATTATACTCAATATTACTACAGAATTGTAAACATAATAAAAGTATGTGACGTGCAGAAAAATGTCGCAATACGTGCAGTGAAGTAAATAATTACACCAGACTTGTTTCAAGGTCTTTCATCGATTAAGGAGAATTTCAGTAATGCAGTAACCGTAATAACATGTGCATAAAAAACGCTGGAGACTATTAAGGCAATCGAACAAGTTTCAGAGACACAGAGTGGTGTTTTTGTTCACTCCTGTTACGTGTGGAACATACTTTTTCAAAATACAAAACTTTCTGCGAGCAAATCGGATGCGACTTACTTTCCATTTATTTTGGAAATACACTATTGCACATGGCAATAACCGCTCACGGTGATGTCTCTAGCTAAAATTTTAGACATTAAAACCTTAATAAAAGTGAAGTTAATTGCGCGCTTCAAATGGGTAAACACTCATTATTTGCTGCCTAAAGCGCGTTTCACCCTTAGAAGACAGTACACGTTAAATGGAGCGCAGTGTTGCAAAATGTACTAGTTGCGAATCTTTCTCCGCGAGCGACTCCGAGGTGGCCGGTGTCCTGTACTTGGTCCTTCAATTGCTGCTTGACGGACACTTTTAACTTTAGTATCCCTCCCTGCCTTTGTTACTGTATGACCTAAATTTACAAATGACTCGTCTGTATAAACAATTGATTTCCCCCTGGTCCCTAAACCTTTTTACGTCTTTTAGATATTTATGTAACCATCTGATGATATCGATATCGTCTCTTTCTATTAATATGCACTTGTTACCCCTTCTTTCATATTCGGACCCCAAATCAGAGTGGCCCTTGAGAAATTTGGTAGGGTCTCATCACTGTTGATCTATGACAAAATTATATTCAGCATGGGTGGAATTTTTGCAAACTGTAAAGAATGAATAATTCGCCGCACTCCACATATACTTCACTATATACTTCTTTTTTTCCCGCCCTTTTTGCTTTCTTTTTCGATGGCGTTCTTAGAGGTCCTTTCATTACTTCCTTTTTAATCCTATACACTACTGCTTCTGAACACACAATAGCCTTAGTTGTTTCTTTTACTGCCTTACTTACATTTACTGCATTTTACTTCAAAAATAATCTAACACCTTCATAATTATTTGGCGTTCCTTACTTCTTAATTTACCAATATATCATCTCTCCCTAGCTTCCCCCTCCTTGACTACAAGTATTTACGAAACTATTAAACAAATAACGCGATAATAGCTTATAGGTTCCACACAGTTACCTGCACACACGACTTCTTTTGAACTAATGCTAGTGCTGCTCCTTATACTATCATCTGTGTCAGGCCTGGCGCGAGAATACGTTGAATAGATGAGTACCTTTTGTTTGTCCTACTCGATGAAAGAAAGAAGTTTCAGCCTTTTGGTTTATTTTAAAAACTTTCTCCAACCCTCGTCAACATTTGTTCTCGCTGGTTCCCTGATGTAAACTGAATAACAAAAAAGTTTCACACTGGGCAGGTAGTAGCGCTATAGTTTACTGTACCTAAGAACAAAATATATACGCATTCTAGCAGTTAGTTTGTTAGTTAGTGCGTGATGAGTATAGAAACAGCACATATTGGACTTCTACTGAAGAAAATGTTTTTTTTTTAAGAAATATGGGCCTATAGAAATCTATAATTACTCTAAAAAGGATATAAACTAATAGAGAAAAAAATTCTGCGTAGGATAATGTGTTCAAACCTGAAATTTATAACAACTGAATATTTATACCATGCTATTAGGAATCTGGCAACAGCGTGAGGGTAGAAAAGGAAGAGGCTAATGGCAACTTGTATGCACTAGATAGAGACAGATATATCCCATTTAACTCCATACTGTCTTCTAAGAGTGGATCAAGGTATAGTAACGCCCCTTAACCTTGGTATTCCTACCTTTGAAGCAGAGTGTACTCGGTGCTGTCTTCTACTCTACTTGTTTACAAGAGCACTGCAAGGTCACCGGCGCTTCAACTTCCCCTTGTAGGTGCACGGTTAATTTAATGGATTTCTTACTAAAACCCCGCTCCTTGGTGGTCACACATAGGCGTTCATCTGGGTGGCTCAGTTGATTAGGCATTGTCCTGCTGATCCTATAGTCCGTGCCAACTACCAACAGTGAACAGCAAAATGTTTGACAATAGGTTTCTACATGCGTAGTCGAATCGAATCAGAGATTGTAGGAATAACAAAATGAATGTAGGAGATCCAAAGTATCGGTTATTCATTTTTGAGCACCATGTTTTAAAACTATCCATTAAGTTCGATTCTGATTGGTGAATAAGGCATCAATTAGATGTATTTAACATTAGCCGAAAGCCCCTCGGGTGTAATTATAAATAAAAATCTGATGTGTTGCGCTCACATGACATTCTCGACTCACTCTTGTACAAATATTCTTACAAATATCCATACTTCTCTCTACTTCATGGTAATCGAGATAAACTTTTGTTGAAATGGTTTTATTACATATTTCCTTGTAGGTACAAGAGGAATAAAGAAATACAGCAGGCTTAAGCGAGAGTAAAAAAAACGAGCTGATTGCTATGTGGCCGAGTGGTTAGACCATTCGCCTTTTACCAAAGCGGCCCGGGTTCGATCCCAGGCAACCGCATGTGATGGACAAAGCGGCAAAAGGACGGGTTTCCTCCAAGTTCTCCAGTTTCCCACGCCCTCTCATTTCACCGGTGCTCCATCTTCATTCCATGTATAATCAGTGTCACCGCCTGCGGTGCCACATGTAGTAAACGCGGGCGTTAAACGCTACCAAAATGATCGCTGTGTAATAGCTTATTCCATTCTCTTTGCATGGCCAGGACATAAAAAGACAAAGTCTACCTACTTAAAAAAGCTTAAGTTTGTGTTTGAAAATTCAAACCAATTATAAGAAACATCTCAGAAAGTTTAGCTCCCAAAAATTGTATTTTTTTTTTATAAATTGTGTGTTTTAACAATGTGTAGTAGGTTATATAAAAGTCATCTAGAATGAAGAGGCTGTTCTCAGAAAGTTATTTGTCATGAAGATACAGGTATTAAACATATGGTAATTTATTAACATTATTTTTATTTATTTTTATTTGAACTGATTTATTTTTCATGTTTCATTCATACCCCGCCTTTAACTGCAATGGTCATATCGACGACCCTTTACCTTTGAAACATACGGCCTATTATACGGTGTTAACTCGTGTGCAGTTGCCATTCCATTTCTTTGGTCTGTGGTCACACACACACACACACACACACACACACACACACACACACACACACACACACACACACACACACACACACACACATACACATATTTTGTTGCTTAACGACGTTGTTAATTGCCAGGACCATCGGTCTGGGCCGGATTTGCACCCGCGACCTTGGGATCAGTAGGCCAGGGTCTAACCAACTGAGCCACCCAGACCAACTCAACCTTTTTTTTTTTTTTTTTTTTTTTTTTTTTTTTTTTTTTTTTTTTTTTTTTTTTTTCCCCCCCTTCTTCTTATGAACGTCCTCCAACGTAGTGTCATATCGAACGGTGCATGAGTGAAACGGGTGGAATGATGCTCAAATGAACCCGAGGTTCATAGAGCTTTAAGCTACCCGACATTTGTCTGCTCAGGATAAGGGAAAAAGGTAAAAAGAAACTTATCCATATAACTCACCCTAAGTAAAATTCGAACTCGCGACCTCTTGGACGTGAGGCAGACACGCTATTACCACGCTACAGAGGCGGGTCTCTACCGACTGAGCTACGGGTATTATAATCCAATCATTAGGCCGTCTCTGAGAAAGTCAATATTTTGGAAGACTAATCTAAAAAACTACTCAACCGGTTTTGAAAACTACTACATCCTTGAAAAGGCCTATGGCGGCGCCGTGGCCGACCGGATAAACCGTTCGCCTATCACTAAAGCGGCACGGGTTCGATCCCAGGAACCCGCATATGGTACTCGTGGTGAACGAAGCGGCGTCTGGGTTTTCTCCGGATTCTCCGGTTTCCTCTGCCATTCATTTCACCAATTGCTCCATCATCACCAGGGAGCGGGGTTTTAGTAAGTAAACATAGGAATAAAATTAACAGTACGGAGTATAGATCAGGCAGGTAGCGTGGGGGTTGTACTACCTTCCACTCTGCAAGGTCGCCGGCGCTTCCACTTCCCGTTGTAAGTGTACGTTTAACTTGATGGATTTCGTACTAAATCCCCGCTTCCTGATCATCACCTTTCCATTCATCCACTTCGCCTGCATTTCATATCCTCTTCCTCACTTTCATACCTGGTGCTGGGCTGACCACCCGCCTCCAGGTCTTCACTTGTCCGGTCCATAGGCTCCTGTGCTCCCCGACAGGCGTCTGACCCTAGGCACTGGCTTGTGACTCCTAGGGACTGTAAGTCCTACATAATGGGAGGGAAGAAGAAGAAGAAGAAGAAGAAGAAGAAGGAGGAGGAGGAGGAGGCCTATTCTTCGAGAAGGACACATACAACATAGTGTTCCCAAAATTTTGAGTTTTGAAATTTTGAACACCTGGGTTTGGGCTTTCTTTTTCATATTTGTTCAATCCCCTTTCCTTAAATGTGGATATCAGAGGCTACATTTGGTAGTTGATTCAAGTATGGCAGATTTCAAAAGACTTCGAGCCCAAAGAAGTAAATGGGTAGGCTTAAAATATTTTTAAATTAATTATTTTAGGTGGATTTTATATCGTTCATAGACATATTTTCCCCTTATTTCACTGAGGTTTTGTGAAATAATATTTTGGTATGATTTTGACAAAACGGGGTATATTTGGATTCTAGGAACCGATAAAAATGGTAAGCTACCCTTACATTCAATCCCTATTTTCAACCTCTAACTCAAAAATTAACATTGTTTGGTCTATCCATTTAAAGGATAGTTTGGAGTGCGGTGATTTCCTTGAAAAATTTTGTTTTCGCATCCTTGAAAGGTGCTGGTATTCAACCAGCTTCTCGTTTTTTAGCTATGTTGTTCAGACACATGTATAGACAAACAGAGCGACGCACGGACGGACGCGCACACGGACTTTTTCTAAAAGGGATTTGTATTCAGGAGACGTCAGAACGTGTACTTCTAGTGAAATGTCGGGATTGAATTTTTGGGTAGAATGCCCACCATGTACCCGCTACAGAAATCAAAAATACGCTTCTATCCTTTTTGCTTCAAGGCTTATGTAGTTTATATATCTTTTCAAGTTTGGTATCTGTATCGAAACGTTAACATTAGACTACGATGTCCTTGAGCACAGACAGCGGGAGTCAGGACACATCCCGAATAATTTAGCTCTGTGCCGTAATCCTTCATTGTCACCACTCCATCATGTCTGGCCAGTTTCCATAGAGGAATTAAAAGGTCATGCGGAAAGCCATTGTTTGCTCCGTGCCGCCCGCTAAGTTCATGAAGCAAACCTACGTGCTCATTATCTGTTGTGAAAAAGGAGCAATTTAAAGAAGCTTCTTTCTGTAAATAGAACTAATAGCTTGTTACGCTTCGGAGAGCTAATAAAACCAGCATTTGCTTAGTTCTCAAACACTTCTTGTCCAGCTGACAGAAGAAGCTTCCAGTCTGATGCTTCTGCAAATATAAGCTGCATATTAAGTGTTTATTCAATTTAGCTTATGCACTTCCTGCACTTCCAATCTTTACTTAAAGTATCTTGGCCCATGTAGGTCTGAATATCTATTAGATAACATGGTTATCATCCGTTTAGGATCTCTAAAACGAAATATGCTTACAGTGGGTTTGTTTAATCATTTTCACTTTCTCTACCACGTACCTACCTATTAGAGGAGGTATTGCATTCCAACAAAAAAAAAAAAATCGATATGGAGATTTTATCGCACATGCACAGTTGGAAGCTCCTAAATAAAAAAGAAAATTAGAAGAAGGTCCATGCGTGTGCATGTGCCTGTGTGTGTTACGAACAGCATGAAAACTCGGATGAATACCCAACTTGGTACCTAGATTCGGTACCTAACTTCCAGAGACGGGATGCGAGGATTTTCAAGAAATGCCCCTCTCCAGACTACCCTTTACATGCAAATTATTTCGACATTTTTTTATTTCCTCAAATGCCACATATTTAAGGTAGAATTTAACTATTAAAACAGGTCTTGAATTTTCTGTAGTAAATTGAGTTATTTAGCGACAGTCCAATTCTACATTGGGTTTAAAGACCGCTTAATTTTACTCAGAGGCCTCTTTATGAGACTTAAGATTCATTTACTTTCCGTAAATCTACGAAACGGTGCCACCTGTTTTACTTCCCTCTCGAGGGAAGCCATGCTAATAACTCTTAGCCCGAAAAATATCTGTCTCCCTCCGCGGGTTTGAATCCATGACCATCGTTTCTGTTTCCTGTATCCCCCAATGGAAAATCTAATGAAACTATTTCTGCAAATATTGGTCTCTATTAACATAAAGTGGATAGGAAAATAAGCTTTCGTGATAATGATTTGTAGAAGCTGTATACATATACAGTGTGTAGAGAAGCCTTTGAAAATACTGTACGAAGTTGAGATTCTTCAGTGCACTTAGGCCATCTGTATTACGTACTATCCGTTCGACGAATGGATAACAGAAATAGTATGCACTTGTGTGAAAATAAAAACGATTTCTGACACTTGTTGAACATGCTGATTCCGGTAGCAAGATCGCTAACATTAGCTTTAGTGGCGATCAATTCTACATGCCTGGTTTGTTGACCTTAGAAAACCTATAACTTACAGCTCATGCTTAGCTACTGCATGGATTAAATCATAAATAAGCAATAACAAATAAAGAGGGAATCAAAACCAGATAAGATTTAAGTGGTACAATTAAACTGTCACATATGATTGTATTCCATGTCTACACTAATAAGTATATAAGTGAGTGATTAGGGTTTAAGGGCCCGTCGACAGCTGGGTCATTAGAGCTCCAATAAGTATATAAAAAGTTAGAGGGGTTATATAGAGCGTGTACATAGGTACAGTAAAATCGGGAGGGGGGGAGGTAGCAGGAGGTTAGTCTCCCAACACTGAATGCTGGAATTCAACTTTCCATGACATCATAAACGGGAAGTGAATCAGAAAACGGTATTGTCGAAAAATGTGAAAAACAACAATCACTACATTTCCATGGGGAATTCAAATTGATTTGAGTTCTCATTCCGGGTTTAATACCGCGTGGAAACGTGGGTTCAGATCGAACTGAATCTTTGGAGCCGATCCTCTTAGAAGTGGGATCGGATCGAAATTGTGTTGCATGGAAACAGCTACCGGATTCGAATCGATACGAATCTGCCAGAGATGCTAACTTCTATGTACTGTGCTCACTGTAACACGCTGCACACTCATTTTGTTTTCTTAGCAAAAGTGGTGTAATCAAACACAACAAAGCCACTTTTATTGGTTCTATAATCTCACAATATACTCTTCTCCAAAACATTCACTAACCTTAAAACCTTGTTAAAATACGCAGAAGACACATTTTTTACAGGTTCGCCAATATAAACCAAATGACCAACATGCGAGCTTAAATTATATATGCTTGAGCTTTGTGTATCCAAATCGATATCATTCCGGATTGATTTTAACATGCAAACGTGGATTGTATTGAGAATGGGATTGGGCTCAAATCGATTTCAATTCTCCATGAAAACGTAATAAACATGGTGGATTGCGCATGCAGCATGCAAGCAGCTGTTGTGTCTGAACGAGTTTGTTCGAGTTTGTGCTGCAGTAGTTAGTTGTTCGTGGTTCTGCAATCTTTTGCACGTAATTTTGCTTTCAGCACGATGTAAGAGCTTGAGAAGTAAATCTTCAATTCGTAGAAAAAGGCAATAGTTTTCCAGGCCCTCTAACCACAATTCCTTCTATAGTAACACCAATATACATCGGCCTGTGCCTGTTCTCTTCTTTCGAGCCATGACCGTGTCCACTAATTTCTTTTATTTCTACTACATATTTTCTTCCTACCGAAATATATCCCACACCTATAGTATACGTAGTAATACAGTAGTCGTTATATTAATACTTAGGTCCGCCATGTCTATTTCTCACGCTTGCTAAGTGAGTTGTCATTTGCTTTTGGACCTAAATGCACCATAGTGTGACACACGCCGTTTCTTTTGTGCGCAATTGCATTAGATACAAAAAGTTTGGTCAAAAGAGTTGGATCGTGGGACACCGGCTTAACATGTGTGATGAGTCAGAAGGTGTTAGAAACAAGTGGAGGAAAAAATACTACTTACTAACGACAAGAGCAAAATAAGGCTGTATGTTTTATTTTAACCTTGTTTATAGTCGCCTAACTACATGGTCATATTGCGACTGTGCACAAAGTATTTACAAAATGACTGTGTTTATACAATGATACATTCGGTTACAATGTTCGTTAAGTCTTAAAAGCTAAATATTTATAACATTGGTCGGTAAGTTTACAATACAATGGAATTATTAACAAAAGTACTGTCTTAAAAACAATAGTGATATACTAATATTACAACAATTGATACACTGAAGTGTCGTTTAGTAACTGTATTGTGGTGCTGATTATTTTAGGATCGCTAAGTACAGTAGGATCATTATCTGGAAGCTTGTTCTTCGTTCGCCATTTTGTGTATTTGGAACATTTAGTGATGACATGTACAGTGGTTAAAGCAGTGTGACGCATATCACATATGGGAGCTGGATCCTTCGATATGATGTGCGAGTGCGTGATTCTGCAATGGCCAATTCCTAGCCTCACTTGTTCTTGACGTTTCAGTTGATTGAGAGGAAGTCCTGATATTCCGTTAGTCATTATGTAATGCAGTTTACTATTTGAGTTGCTATACCACTGGTTCTCCTAGGTTACTTATAATGCAGACAATGTAATCTTGGTAAGTTATGCTTGTAATAGTTTCATCTAGAGGTAAACTGGCTGCTGCATCTGCTCGTTTGTTGCCATCAATCTGTCTATGGGAGAGTATCCATAGTATGTTAATTTTTTACCTGAATTGATAGCTTCGTTGGATAAGAATTGTAGTTCTTGAACCAGTGAATTTCTTGTTTGTTTGTCCTTAATGGCCAGGATTGCACTCATTGAGTCAGTCATCAAAAAGGATTTGGGATTTTCTGATTCTAAAATTAATTGCAAACTTTTCTTTATGGTGAATAATTCGCACGACAAAACTGAAAAATGTTCGGGTAGTTTGTGTACAACTGTTTTTGTTTTGTTTTTTTTTTTTTTCAGGATAAACAATGGTACATCCTCATTTTCCATCGGTAATAGAACCATCGGTGTATATGCGTAAATCAGTTCGATGGTACTCTTGAACTTCAAAGAAAAGTACTATAGATATAACATTAGAAGTTTCACTTTTGATGTGCAAAAGCATCTGTGTGTGTGTTTGTGTGTGTTTGTGTGTGTTTGTGTGTGTTTGTGTGTGTGTTTGTGTGTGTGTGTATGTGTGTGTGTGTGTGTCAGGTAACGAAAGCTTCCAAGATGCTATTTCGTGCAATATTTCCTTGCAGAAATTACAGGCACTTAAAGGTTAAGGCAATAACATACTTCTGTCTCTGTCCTTCTCTCCTCTCTCTTTCTCTCTTCTCTTTCTTTCTCTCTTCTCCTTCTTTCCCCCTTCTCTCCTCTCTTTCTCTTTCTCTCTCTCTCTTTCTCTCTCTCTCTGCAAGGGCAATCAGGGGTCACATGCAACATCTGAAACTATGGCTGAAAGAAAATAAGGGCAATTGAACGAAATACGTAGGTACTAGAAACATATATAGGCTGTTGACAAGAACACAAGGACACGTGAACTAAATATAATTATTGTGTTTATTTTAAGTATATATACGTTGATCCTTAACAATCGCATGGGTTCAAAAGGCCTTGCGTGCTCTCTCACTATAATAAACCAGAACTGGAATAGAAAATTAAGATAGCGTAATAAGCTTAGAAGATAAATAAAGCCAAAACACGAAGCAAAACTTATTTCATGCGTATTACCTAAAGAACATCCAAGGAAAATAAATCAATAGAACACAATAACAATACTTCAGTAATGATATTAAATAGTACAAGAATAAAGTAGTAACATTCAACATGATGCGTTTAGCTATGTTTAAACACCCTTACCTAATATCAGGCTTCTCAAACTTCAGCCTTTACGTAGGGATTTACCTAACTGTCTCCTCCTCGCCCTTTCTGCCTGTCAGTAATGCACAATTAGCTCAGACAGTGCAAAATCATGCTACATATTTCGCCCTTCATTCTTTCATACACAGACAGCGGGATAAGATATTTCACTAGCATTCCTCCTCGCTAATGGGGCATCAGCAATCTTTATGCATCGAGCCTAAGTCACGAGAGTCCCTATTTCGATATATTGCTCCATACCCCACTCCAATTTTAATCCCTACTCTACTTCCAACTAAACACTTCCTATGCAATATGTAATCATGAATTGTCGTCCAGTATTCCAAAGGAGGTTCTTTCTTATCCCCACGCTCCTTCATTCCATGACCTTTCATCTAAATGGTACTATCCCTATGGTGCCCAAACCTTTCTTTAATGTTGATAGCCATGTTGTGTAAATGATACCTATGCATATCTAAAACGTGGAGATGAGGGCAAGGGCAGTTATTGTCCTCTTGCAAACAGAGATGAATAACAAAGATACCTCTTTAATCTAATGAGTAGGTACAGTTTAAGGAATATATGGCATTATTTATATATGCAAATGAGCTTTTACTCATTACCTATCGTCAAAAATAAGTTTCATCTACGTGTATTTTCCATATGCCTCTGTACTTTCCTACATTTCTTAGCACATTTTTACTCTCCCCACTACATATAGTAAGTAGAGGAAGTATTGCATTCCACCAAAAATTCGATGTCAACATTTCACCGGAAATATATGTTTTGAGGCCCCCTGGATAAAAAAAAAAAAAAAAAAATTACAAAAAGGTCCAAGTATCTCTCAGTCTGTCTGTCTATCTGTCTATCTGTCTGTCAGTCAGCCTGACAGTCTGTGGGCAGCAGAACTCAAAACGAAAAGTCGGTGAAAAGTCGAAGTTGGCATTTAAGTTTAATGTTTTTTAAGGATGCGCCACAAAGATTTTGAAGAAAATTCCTCCACCCTAAACTACCCTTCACATGGAAAGTTACTCAAAAATTTTGATTCCTCCAAAATGGCTCTAACAAGTTTGGTTAAAATGTCATATGTTTAAGATATTTTTATGGCAAATGAAATGTATATTTGGATTTTCTGGCAATAGCCCATGTAGTCCTGTTTATTCTTGATGACTTACAAAGCTGGTAAACCATAAGGTCGTGCCTCAGCAGCGTGTCTGCCTCACGTTCAAGAGGTCGTGAGTCAGAATCTCGCTTACGGTGAGTTATTCGAATAAGGTTTTATCCGAGGTTTTCCTTTATTCTGAGCAGACGAATGTCGGGTAACTTAAAGCTCTATGGACCTCGGGCTCACTTGAGCATCATTTCACCCATTTCATTCATTCAGGGTCCGATATGGCACTACGCTGGAGGGCGTGAATAATAATAATAATAATAATAATAATAATAATAATAATAATAATAATAATAATAATAATAATAATAATAATAATAATAATAATAATAATAATAATAATAATAATAATAATAATAATAATAATAATAATAATAATAATAATAATAATAATAATAATAATAATAATAATAATAATAATAATAATAATAATAATAATAATAATAATAATAATAATAATAATAATAATAATAATAATAATAATAATAATAATAATAATAATAATAATAATAATAATAATAATAATAATAATAATAATAATAATAATAATAATAATAATAATAATAACAATAATAATAATAATAATAATAATAATAATAATAATAATAATAATAATAATAATAATAATAATAATAATAATAATAATAATAATAATAATAATAATAATAATAATAATAATAATAATAATAATAAAGAAACCATAAGAGATTGATCAGATCTCACTATACAAAAAAATATACATCTCGTTGAAACACAGAATTTATTGCATATGCTTTTCTTTGTGGTCTTCACCATTCCCGAGCTATTGCTTGTTTGTATATAACCATTTTCGAGATATTTCTTGTTACTGATTTGAATTTTAAATTATTTTCTTAAATAAGTTGTTATTCTGTCTTTTTTATGTCCTGGCTATGCGAAAAGATTGAAATGTCAACAATGATCCGCTCTTATAAGACCTGACTACGGCTTAAGCCTATTATATACTCATATTTCCATTGTACCTATGTGGAAATATGCAATGAAATAATTTCTACAAATCTTTATTTGGATTAACATGAAATAGAAAGAAGAATAAACCTTTCTACTTTCTCACGTATAGTAAGAAGAGGAAGTATTGTATTCCACCCAAAAATCCGATGTCGAGATTTCGCCGGAAATATATGTTTTGAGGCCCCCCTGAATCCAAAAAATCATTTTTAGAAAAAGGTCCGCGGGCGCCTGTGTGTGTGTATGTGTGTGTGTGTGTGTGGGGGGGGGGGGGTGGGTGGGTGGGCAGCATAACTCAAAAATGAAAAGTCGGTTAAAAAACAAATTTGGCACTTACGAAGATTTTGAAGAAAATTCTTCCACCCTACACTACGCTCTACATGGAAAAATTTTCGCAAATTTTGATTTTGTCGAAAATGGCTTAACGATTTCGATTAAAATACCATATGTTTGAGATATTTTCATGGCAAACGAAAGATATTTTGAATTTACTGGCTATAGCCTATATAGTCCTGTTTACTCTGGATTGCTTTGCATAACTGGTAAACCGTAACAGATAGGCCAAATCTTACTATATAAAAATGCAGATCTTGCTAAAACACAATTTATGTGCAAATATATAGATATTCCTTTATATTTGTGTGAGTTTTGGAAAACTTAAAACTTTTGCCAATTGGAAGATCGTGATTCATTTTTATATCTCAGCCATGCAAAGAGAACGGATTCTCGGAATCTCAAAGCTTTAAAATATTTGACAATCGCTCAAAGCCTGCTGTATTCTCATATTCCCCTTGTACCTACAAGAAAATAAACAATAAAATAATTTATAAAATGTCTATCTCAACCAGCACGAAGAATATAGAGGAATAAGAGTTTGTAAGAATGGTTAGTACAAGAGTAGAGAAAGTCATGTGAGTGCAACACGCCAGGTTTTTAGGAATAATTTGTATAATAGTGAGTAGGGAAAGTCATCTAAGAACACACATCAGATTTTTTCCCTTCTGTTTACTGTGTAGGTCAGGAAAGTAATTAAACGTTGCTTTAAAAATGACTAACTAGAATATTTTGAATCAATAAATGTATGACAACAAGCACACTGTATGATGCTTAGGTAGTATTATGGAAGTTTCTCCTATTGCAGAAGGCCTCATTTAATTTGCATCATGTGTTAGAGCTGCAAACACAAAAATGTTATTAAGTATTTTAGTATTTCAAATATAATTGTGCCACCATTAATTAGATAATTAATACCTACTAAAACAATCTGCTAATGCTCACATAAACAGACCCGACACAAATGAACATAATAGTGTCAATTATACATGCTGGTGAATTGTTTATTATTTGTATTAACAGCGTTTTTCTCGGAATATTCCAAGAATCATTGCCATACTTAAGTGTTTATTCATGCTATGCAGACTGAGTTTGTGTGCGCTATCATATTTTGGTTACATATTTTTGCAAGACAAGCGTTAGCCAGTGAGAAGTGTTTTAGTAGCTGCACACCTAGGTTCCAAACAAGAACACTGCTATGCAATGATTGAGTTATAAATTTGTAAACAAACCGCACACCTATATTCCTACCTTTTCAGCCCTTATCTACAGAACAATCTGCTGCTGACTCAGTCGCGCGGAACATTGGACGGGGAGGGTCGACGCACCCATTGTTAATTTTAAAAGCTTTTATGTCGAACACAGAGGTATTCTAATCTTGTATTCTTAGGGATTTATTATGACATTCATTTAATAATGCATCCAGGTATAGTCGAGAGACAATTTAATTACTTCACCACAGTGGATCTTTGCGAAGTGCATACAGAACTACGCAAAAGAATAGTTAAATGAGATTAACATGCATAACATACTGGGCAGTGTACAAAAACGTACTCAATAGCTAGTTCAACATCAAGATTAAAATGTCTTCTAATGCTAGTTTAAGAAAGAGTAGAAGACACAATAATAATGTCAAGTAACAATGAAGAAATAACTCCAAAGGGACGTGTGGTTGGCTCGGGTTAAGTTAGCTTAATCTTAGAAAGACTGTAAGCAACTCTCTAGAAACTATCATCATAAATTTACAAAAGGACGAAGTGTAATCGGGAAAGCATTACATTTCGCTAAAAAAGGGTCTACATGCTCATTAAAAGTATCAAAGCATACTAAAGACGTGAGAACACCTAAAAACCGCGAGAAACGTCCAAAGGTTCGTAAAAACGACCAGAATACCACAAACGCCTACCAAACTCCTAAAATAGCGTTAACATTCCTTCAAATATTTAGACAATCCTTAGGGCTCGCATGCTAGGAAGGCCTAATAGCTTCAAAGTATCTAAAGTTGCTAAAAACATCTACAAATCAAGCGAAATGCCTAATCCTACATGTGAAGGTTAGAATAGGTTATAGGTATCAGAATAAAATGGTCAAGTGAAATGGGATGAGATAGGTTTGGCTAGGTTAGGTTAGATTAGCGGAAGCGATGTGAGGTGAGGTTAGGGTAACATATTCAATCATGATAGAAAGCTCTTGCGTTAGCCAACATACATCCATACCTACAGTGAATAATATACTCAGCTAGCATAATCGCGTATCAACACATACATACACTGCTAAACGCCTTAAAAATTATCTCCAGATACTGTCTCAAGCACCTACGGCATCCTACCTAATAATCCATACATCACGCATGGCGGCCATTTTTTTGTGCTCGCTCTGTCTTAAATACCCTTCTCTGCTAACTTATTAACAGAAAACTGCTGCTGCTTATGTAGGTATGCATAGACTCTTTTACCGTAGCTCAAGCTCCTTAATTAGACGTCATCGTGTAGTATTGGTTTCCTCTTCAGGATAGCCGGCATTGCCCCGCTGTTATGTCATCCAGCGACAGAAATGTCAAGTGCAGGGATAAATTTTACAAGCGCCACGAACTTTTCAAAGGTCGCTAACCGGCAGCCGACCCCACTTTAGCCCAGAGCATGAGTGGCTCTCGACGGGTAGCCAACGTGAAGAAATATATGGTCCTTTCCTCTTACAGAAGCTGTTGTCCATGCTCTTCTCTGGCAATCATTATCCGTCGTTATAACCCAAGGTGTTGCACAGTACAGACACTTCTTTGCAATAAAGAAAAAGTGGCATTATTGCTACCGGTAGGCTTAAGGGGTTAATGTGTTGTTACTTATAACATATATTCGTAATAGTTAATGTAAATTAACTGCGACAGTTATATATGAAAATAATAGTTTAGCAAGCCCATATTTAACGCTGTGGCTTAAATCCTCTCTAGAAAAACGACACTCTAAGAAAAAGATCAGCTGTCTTTAGCTGTTACCGTATTATTTATGTATATGAATGTTCACCATCCCCAAAAGTGCAAGAGGATAATAACTTCTTTATCGTTTACGGCGTAGACGACTTTTATCGCTAGCCAATTCCAGACCAGAGATGTAAGATCTTGTTTTAAGCGATATGTTGACAGCAGCACTTAACATTGCTGGCAAGTCCTGCGGTCGCTTCGCACTGCAACAGCTGTAAGCTCTATAGATACAGCTAGCACAATCTTTTTGGGCACGATATTATAGGTTTGAACTTGTCGAAATTCTGGAGAACTTCCTGGTTCGATACTTTGGAGTCCTTATATAACATATAGAGTAAGGTAAGGCAATTTCGCAGTACTTCCAAAAAATAATGTTTTACTATATTAAACTAAGATACACTCTTGGAAACTTTTTCCTCGGTAATCACATAACTGACAAATAAAGAATCACATTTTCTGAACGCTGTATTTTTAACGGTGATGAAGATAATGACAGCATGTGCTGGCAGGTAAATTCGCAATAGTTAAGTTAATTTTGCAGTAATGACAAGGGATTTTGCAACATCATATCATCTGGTCCCTACAGTACTACTTGGCAAAGCAACCTCGGTTGCTGAGCGCTGCGATCGCTTCTTATCTTGTTTACTACAACATTGCAATATCAATAAATTGGCGTACAGACAGTAATGCAAAGCAAATGAATGATATCTCTCGCCTGCCGATAGATGAGATGTTGTCCTGAGGATGTAATTGCATCTGAACAGAATGTGCATACAATGTCTCGACGTGTATGTGCGATAAACTCGCGTAAACAACTCCGCAGTTATACATACTTTCCGATAGGCGTCATGGCTTTGCCAGGTAATACACAGTCCTCATCTCAAGAACCTGAACCTTCACAACATCTATCACACATGTAAATATCTGCATTTGTTTATTGTTCTCGACATTTGTTATGATAAGGTGTTAAAAGGAACATTGTGTCTATGAAGCATATCAAGACCTAATGTTTGTGTTTAAGGATGCTCCAGGTTTTCATTTTCAAGCACAGATTTCTAAATTGTGTTTTAAGGAACACTAAACAATTTTGCTGCTTTGCATTGTCATACTTGGGAACTTCACTTTACTAGCTACACTCAAAAGATCTCAAGTTTTATCATTTCTATGCGCTTTTTCACATTCTTTTTAGTAGTCTTTATCTTTTAGGAGTAAGGTTGAGCAAAGTTCTGCAGAGGTAATAAAAATAAAATTAAATAAGTTTATAACTCCAAAGAGGTATATTGCCTAACAAATAAACACTTTTTTCGTATAATGGGTAGGTAAATTAACAACATGACATAGTATTAGGTAAGCTAATTTGACAATTGTCTAAAATTAATTTGTCTTTATGATTATGTAGAATAGCTACTTCTGTAATATGTGTAACAACGGTCGTGCAGGAGCACGCAGAACCAATGTAAGAACAACTTAAACAGTTGAGGAAATTAATGGTCTGAAATGTAGACAGATTTTCGTAACAAAATACGCTGGCTTCTTAAGGTTCTTGTATGCATACGCATCGGAAAACAAATTCATCAATATGTTTATACAGCACTATACACCAGATATATTTTTTCTGTGTTAATAAACGTGCGTAACCTGCTTCAAATGGCTTGAAACTAAATTTAAAGCTGAGTCGGCATAAAACTCCTTTCTTTCATCAGTAAATTTGACACTACATAGGAAAATCTTTACTCTGTGCATTCCAATGACGGCGAGCAAGGCCGTCTCTATGTTTACAGGCCTGAATGCACGATTCGTGACGTCACATCACGAGGCCCACGTTCCAAGCAATTCATACAGAATAATTACGTGTTTTACAGCATTTTTGCGCTGGAAGAAGCATGCATTCATTTATATTTTCACATTCCCGCATTAAAAGTTATTGTGTTAGTGGAAAGCATGCTTTCCGTAGTTCTTAACGACAGCGTTCTTACCTTCTCAATGTGAATACTCGTATAAGCAATTTCCATTTTTTACTTTCTCTACTACGTACAGTAAAGTAGAGGAAGTATTGTATTCCACTCAAAAATTCGATGTCGAGGTTTCACTGGAAATATATGTTTCGAGGCTCCCTGAATCCAAAAGAACATTTTTAGAAAAAGGTCCGTGTGTGTGTGCGTGTGTGTGTGTGTGTGTGTGTGTGTGTGTGTGTGTGTGTGTCTGTCTGTCTGTCTGTCTGTCTGTCTGTCTGCGTGTCTGTCAGTCTGTGGACAGCATAACTCAAAAGTGAAAAGTCGGTTAAAAACCCAAGTTGGTATATAGGTAAGTTTAACGTCTTTCAAGGATGCGACACAAAGACTTTGAAGAAAATTGCTCCACCCTAAACTACCCTTTACATGCAAAGTTTTTCGAAAATTTTGATTTTCTTGAAAATGGCTCTAACGATTTTGATCAAAGTGATATGTTTAAGATTTTTTATGGCAAATGAAATGTAGATATATTTTGAATTTTCTGGCTGTAGCCTATTTAGTCCTGTTTACTCTGGATAGCCTTTCAATAACTCGTAAACCGTAAGAGATAGTCAAACTCTTACTATACAAGAAATCTGATGTGTTGCACTCACATGACTTTCTCTACTCTTGTACTAAATATTCTTACAAACTCTTATTCTTCTATCTTCTTCGTGTTAATTGAGATAAACATTTGCAGAAATTATCTTATTGCTTGTTCTCTTGCACGTGCAACGGGAATATGGGAATACAGTGGGCTTTGAGCGATAGTGAAATCTTTTAAATCTTTCAAATTCCGTTCTCTTTGCACGGTTAACATATAAAAAAATTAATAGCTTACACAAACAACAAGGAATATCTCCGAAATGGCTCGCTCTACAAAAATAGTATTTAGACATTGTGTTTTAGCAAGATCTACATTTTTGTATAGTTAGATTTGGTCTACATGCTGTTGCCTGGGATCAAACCTGGGCCGCTTCGGTGAGAGGCGAATGGTCTAACCACTCGGCCACGCCACGGCCTAACATTCAACTTAAGGGAAGACTACTAGCGAAACTTTTAATTTCGTGTGTAGTCTTATAAATTGCAATCTCCTCTTTAATTTGAGATGCGCGTATTTTGTCATTGTAGGCATGGTACATAAACTGTTAATATATTTCTTGAAATTGTACTGTAATTGCCATTTTGTACTCTGAATTCTACATCACTTGATTCCGAATTATTAACTGGTAAGATTAATATATTTACAAAGAAATGACAAGGAGATGGATGAATAATTACCATAAATAATTACCATAAATAATTTCCATATATTAAAATTTCCGCATAATGTAAGAAGTTGCATTTTGTGAGCGAATAAGAAATCATTACAAAGGAAAATTAAATGTTGAGGAAAAGCAACTAAAGTCAGATTAGCAAAGGCAACTAGACGGTCAGGTCAAATCAGTAAACAAGGTTCTGGTATCTGGAACTCAGCATGTTCAGAAGTCCGAGTTGCTTGCAAATATACATGTATGCCAGTTCTGAAAATTATAGAGGAAAATAATTCTTACAATTTAGCAAGTCCCAGAGTAAAAACAGTATTTCAGATGCGAATAAGAAGCTCAGATTTGGCAACGTATAATGTAGGACCTTCTGTGCGATAGTGCTGAAGAAGACGAGTTTTATAAAGGAGCGTGTATTTCTGAAATTCGTGTGCTTTCTTTCGTGTTTTTCAATCTTGCAAAAGTGTTCCATAGAGTCTAAAGACCGCGCTCGGGTTAAACTTAGATTGACTGTCGCCGTCAGAGGATTCTCCGATTATTATTTCACCGACTCATGGCAGCTTATTTTTCTCATTGTTATTACACAAACAGTTAAATTCTACTTCCTCAAACGGTCGGCAAATCGCTTCAAATAGCTCATTTATTTGCCTCCATTAAATGTATCAGTCAACTTAACTGGTGTTGCCTATTCTAAGACACACGCACGCATACTCTGAGAAAAAGATACCATAATTCTCCACTGTAGCAGCCAGCAGCATATTCAAGAAATACGGAGATGATGGAGATGGCATCAAATGCGTTGGACATTGAGATACCATCACACGTCACAAGAAAAATTATAGTTCCTGTGTTCTTCGAAGCAGAGAGGTAGGTTTGAGCTAATTTAGCTACGTTTGTTGTACAAACTGGAATCGCTTCTAAATATTCCAGCTGTCGCATGTCCAGGTAATGTGATATTTTCCCTGTAAATGTATTGTATGCGCCTTTTTTGTGCCTTTGTGCTTTGAGTAGCTTTTTCTTTTTTCCTTTTTTTGGTCTGAATGACATTTTCTGATGTAAATGCCGCGTTTTCTCGGCAATTGTTGGAGAGAACGCAATGACATTTTATGCGCTTAAACAATATATACCTTTATTCTCTTACTGATCTACTTTGGTATTAACGAGTTACTTAGCTATATTTTTGAAATAATTTCCGAGAAATATTAATAAAAATGTGTAATTAACAATCCTATCTTTCATAATTAACTATATAATTTCATAATTATGTAGGTATACTATGTAGTTGGGCTTAAAAGACAAGTGGGTATCTATAACCTGCAAGCATTTTCAACAGACATGGCATATAATCTTCCTTTAAGTATTCAATTTAAATTTAAGAAATACGCACATTTCATGCAAATATGTGCAAAATCCTCTGGGATAGCATAACGTATCACTACTATTTATAAACTACATCCAGATTAGTAACTAGAATTGCTTGCACAACATTTTCATATGTATATAATCTGTTTCCTTAGGTTTTGAGCTTCTTAACACCCGTTATAGCTTAGGGTTTGTTATCAATTCTTCACTCACATAATAAAAATAAAATAATTCAACAGAACAAAAATATAGAACTGCGCAATATAAAAATCCATCTTTTTAAGGAGAAGCGGTGGTGAGAGACATTTTGAAAAATTAATAAATCCTAAATTGAATGCAGAACTAGCTGAATTGCCTGCAAACATGCTTAGGATATTATTTTTGTTTCATGTTTCATCTGTTAAATAATTTTAAAAGTGATAATAGTTATTTACGCTAAAATAGATTTTTTCTGTAAGCTTGCGATAAAAATTCTCACGTTACACAAGTTGCATACATGATTTTGTTTATAAATCATTACAAAAGTTCAAAATAGACACCTTTTATAAATCAAAATAAAAATATATTCTGAGATTTAAGTTTAGGTCCTGATAAGCAGAAACAATTGAATACCATAGACACTATATCTTGAAATTGCTATTTAAGACACTAATTTGAAAAATCCGCTCATCTCGCACTTGAATCTGTTATGGAAGACGCTAAATTTATAAGCGGCTGATAGCTGACAACTTCATGATCTTTTCTGTTGCACGAATAAATTTTGTGGGCGCAAATGATATTTAAATCACCGACTTTATAGTGTAATTTCACAGCCTGTTTAACTATACAGTACCGCTAGGCGTGACAAGCCTCTAATTGGATATTGTGTTGGCCACCTCTTGCTGCTATCCGCCATTAAATGTTGTGTCTACTATAGTTATGCTGTTATTTGTTGTACCTACTTCTAAATAAAATATTTAAAACTTTCTTAATAGATAAAATATGCATCAAATTAAACAGAAAATGTTGAGTCATTTGGTTGAAGTGTATCTTTCGCCGTATTGATCTTTTAATCTCCCGTTAACAAACTGTATTTGAAAGAATAACATTGAAATTGAACATTTTTTCTTGCTAGATTTCACAATAACCTACATGGAAACGGAAGAAGAAAAGTGCTCTCGCAGGAAAATAGGAATAATTAGTATGCAGAAAACAAGCTTTTCTTTCTACAATAAGTATTTTATTTTCTTTGTGGTCCACCCAATTTAAACTTTGTTTTGTGTTTCCATCAGGACATTAATAACTGAAAGCTGGATAGGCTATCGTTTCGACGATGTTGTAGGTATTAATCAAACTATGAAGTAAGGTTGCTCATTTGTAAAATACATCTATATATTTCCTTTCACGAAGTCATCTCGGATTCCTGTAGAATGCGCCGGTGCAAGCTATTAGTATTCTCTTTGTTGGTTTTGACCAGACTGGTGCACTTAGGAGAGAGGGATTGCCGAGGCTTTACCAGATGAAACACGTGGTTTCGTGGTCTGGCACAGAAAAACTTGGTCCATGCGGTTTTAGATATACATTCTTCACTTTTAGGCTACTTATTTTCTGTGTTGCTTGAAATTATGTCTGAGTATTCTTAATGCTCTCTGTGCAGCCCGGGTGGCTATGCTGCAGAAAGCACTGTACTCAATTCAAAGTTCATAAATTCAAATTTTAAGGTCTTTTAATAAAAATCGACGAATTTTGGGAAAAGTTCCATTCGAAAATTCGAGTAAGTATCTATCTCATTTCATACTTCATTCACATATAGTTTGAACTTAAACTGCCTTCACAATGTGTGGCAACACTGACTTCGTGTATTTGTAATGCTACAGTGTTGATTTATAATGAGTTTGGAGAAAGCAGTAGAAAGAGAAGACAAGTAAATACAAGGCTTCATTAACTTGTCGAAAGTGTCTTCCATTCAGTTAAAGCAGGGGCGAGCACATAGTGTCTGCTCCGAATCCACATTGCACGCAACCCGCCTAACATTCTTACTGGTTGGAGGTGTGTTTCTTCTTCGCTTCTTAAACTCTTGACAGTAGTGGACTGATACAGTTAACGATCAGCTCGTTTGTTTCAAACAGGAAAGCGGTGGTCATGCTTATGTGAAATCGGAATTACGCACACTTATTGTCATCATACAAACATAAGAGAAGACGTTCAGACTCTGGTATATCTGTACCAGTAATATGCAGTTGCGCCGAGAGGTGGTTATCTGAGATGAGAGATCTCAGCTTTGATTTTTCTGTGTTCATCAGCGAAAGGAAAAAAAAAAAAAAAAAAAAAAAAAAAAAAAAAAAAAAAAAAAGCTGTTCACAGACATATTATGTGGAGCAAAATATTACGCAACACAAGCAGCAAATTTTCCCGAACCATGTGAAATGTATACTGGCATTTCACTATTTCACTTGACACAGTTCTTTGAATTCGTCTGTGCCTACTAAATGTCTGCAGTTATTTTTTGTCACTAGATCTGTTTGTAGATCTATGAGTTCACATTGCAAGTTGACCACGCCTACAGTAAAAGGGTTAAAAAACATTGAAATGTCATTCTCAAGATTCCTGAAATCATGTAATCTATGTGAAGTAAACTCAGTTTTAAGTCTTAAAGAATGGAAATATAACTAATTAATTTATCCTCTGGCACAGTACCAAGTGATTTTATACATTTTAAATAAGTATTTCATAATTCGTTTTGTTGGTTAAAAGAGTTGTCACATGGCGTGGTATGTTTTTTATGTTTAGATTGTAAACCTTCTAGCAATTTGGCACGCTCTAAATCTTAACAAAGGAATCATAACAAAGAAATAATAATAATAATAATAATAATAATAATAATAATAATAATAATAATAATAATAATAATAATAATAATAATAATAATAATGATGATGATGATGATGATGATGATGATGATGATGATGATGATGATGATGATGATGATGATGATAATGATAATGATAATGATAATGATAATGATAATGATAATGATAATGATAATGATAATGATAATGATAATGATAATGATAATGATAATGATAATGATAATGATAATGATAATGATAATGATAATGATAATGATAATGATAATGATAATGATAATGATAATGATAATAATAATGATAATAATAATAATAATAATAATAATAATAATAATAATAATAATAATAATAATAATAATAATAATAATAATAATAATAATAATAATAATAATAATAATAATAATAATAATAATAATAATAATAATAATAATAATAATAATAATAATAATAATAATAATAATAATAATAATAATAATAATAATAATAATAATAATAATAATAACAGAAAATATATACAACATACATAAAATGTATATCAGAAAATTCTAGTTTTTTCGTTGTATGCGGCATATCTGCAATAAAACCGTTCAATGTTGCTTCGAAGAAAACCATGTAATACCTCGTTACAAATGAGGTAGACAGTGTGATAGACTTAATTGCACCACTAATACCTACTGGTCATGAAACAACTGGAAGCGACTTATGGACTTTTGAAATCAACTAAGGAAGGACTAGTGTACCGTTGTGTTGCATAGTTACACGGCGAAATGTTCATGAATCGCTCGGAATCACAGATTCCACTTACAGGCATGCCAATGACCATCATCCACAACCCTAGTTACAGTAGGGATGTTACTTTGGGCACGGAACCTTCCAGAGCAAACCATGATGTTCCCGACGTCTGTTTCTTACCAACTGCAAAATAAAGTTCTTTCCCTTACAGCTTTTATTTCATTTTACATTTGCGGTGATGCCGGAAAATATGAATTTCTAAGCATTAAAGCCAGGAGAAAGGAAATTAAGTTCAGCTGAACTTTACGCAATGACGTCGCAGGTTACAAACAATGGGTGGTTTGTAACCTGTCTTGCGGACACCTCATTCTCATTCCTTACCGACTGTACCTTATTACGTCACGATTTCATTGTCTTGGCTGATACTGTCACCTTGCAGGTGCGTATCATTCCTTGTGTTCTGTAGCGAACCAATAAAGCATACCTATGCTGGTGCTGTCAACCAATTGGCTAATTACGAATAGGTGTAGCCACCTTCCTTTCAAATTGGAGACCCATATCAGAAGATACGGCCCATAAGAGCCCCTACAGACTATCAGAAATTCGATGTCTATTACTATTTGTGCACTGTGTACCTACAGTTTTTTGGTGCATATAGCGCTACCTACCTACTTGGCTGCCTGCCTGCCTAAATAGTAAATAAATAAATAAACGAACAAACGAACAAACGAACAAATGAACAAGCGAACGAACAAACAAAGCAAACTAATGAATGAATGAATGATTGAGTGAATGAATGAATAATAAATAAATGAACAAATAAATAAATATAAAATGGCGTATATATCCTCCCATTGATTTTTGATTAATTACATATACCCGGAAGTTTCTTCTGTAATAACATATTTCGCTATAATGCTTGTTTTAGGAAGGAGCGAAGTAAATATAATTTAATGACACTATTACTAGTCATTACACAAATTTAAGGTCCACTTTAACAATTTAAAGACAGGGTATGATGACAGTATTAATAATATTATGGTTTTATGTAATTTAAACTTATATAAATATAGATCATAAAACAAAAATATGTTATTTGCAGTTCTAAGGCCCCAGTAATTGAGATCTAAGAATGTTTACTGATCCACATATGCATTAACAATTTTCCATATGTTCGTAGTTGGAAGTTTAAGTTTTTTTCAAAAGTTCACAAAAAGAGCTGGAATTGGCCCCAGGGCACCTACTAATTATGTTACAGTACAGTTCATTTACGTTGTTATATGCGTCTGTAAAAAATTTAAACTAAATATAATATTATATTGAATTCGCAACACATTAAAATTGCACATCCGAATCACTCTAAATTTGATGGACTACTTAATCTTGATCATTCTACTCAATTGTGAAATCGCTGAGTTCATATGTGCAGCGGATCATCTGTTTATTGAAAAATTCTGTATGAGTATTTCAACTACCCTTAATTTTGCACCGATTTCAATCATATTTGAACTGTGTCGGCAATGTTGTCCAAGCTCTTATGTACAAAATTGCAACTTCGTACATGGATGGATTACCTGCTCTATCTTTAATTTTGCACCAGTTTCAACCAAATTTGAAATGTGTAACTAATGTTGTTCAAACTCTGGCATACATTTTAATTGCGTACGTCAAGTGGATAATATAAAAACTGAAAATGTGCAGCAGACTCTTTAATAGATAACTGCCGATTTCGACATTTAAAATTTAGGGACAACTGTTGCCCAAACGTATATGTATAACATTTTAATTCGATAAAAACTAACAGAAGAATTCTAGTAAAGTTTGGCTTAAAATTAAATAAAGTAAATAAAACTATAGGCAAATTTTAGAAGTTTATTTTTAGCCTATTTAACCCTATACGCAGGTAGCGGTACACAATTAGAATTTGAAACTATAGGCTCGACAATGCTTCTTCATAGCCCCGCCGTTGTGAGAGATGCGGGCCCAACAATAACAAACGCCTTGGGTTTCAAGAACGAATATAATATTACTAAGACCTTTACAACTTTTTATTAGAACGATAACCAAAAATAAAGGAGGAAGAATGTCGGCCGGCGAGCCACTCAAGAAGGGAAGAGGGGACATTTGACACGCGCATAGAGTGCGCGCAAAAGTGAGGATGCTACGCGAAAACAGGGAGGGGTGGCAGCAGGCGCATGTCCATGTGCGGGAATGTTTTGGGAAGCACTATCTCGGTCCGTTCCCACGGTAGTCTCCATCCGTCCGCCCAAGCTGCCAGTAGCTGGGTCGCAGGGGGAAGGGGGGTATGTGCCTGCCACGCGGAGGCGTACGCCCAACCGCTCGCGCACCGGCAGATGTTCGGACTGGCATTCTTCCACATGCTACTGCAGTCCACACTCGCCATTTCTTTTCCACCCCCTTATAACAAAGGGGAAAAAATCTCATGTGTTACATTCACATGACTTTCTCTACCCTCTATCGTTTAGTGCCTTCAATAACTGTTCTTATGAACGTTTATTTTTCTATCCACTACCTTTTAATCGGACAAACCTTTCCAGAAATAGCTAGGTACATTAAATGTTTCATCATAGATACAAAGGGAACAGTGATAGTCAAATGTTTAAGAACTGGACGCTATTGCATGTTGGCCTCAAAATGCCATGCCCTTTCCGGGAAATCGCGAGAAACAACTAAAAATCTACAGTACTTAAGGGTGGACGTGTATAAAAAATATTACCTCGAAAAAGTTTTTATAACTCCTACTGAAATTTGGTGTGCTAATTGCCAATGATTGTCTCGATACTATGTAATGTTTTCAGAATCTTTTGGTGCCCTTGAGTTGTATTATGCTTTATTTTCACAAAAAGTGATTAAGTTATTTC
>CM060962.1:106105609-106110609 GCA_030765045.1 Tenodera sinensis
GGCTGTAATGAAAGGGCAGCTGAGCTTGCTAAGCAGATGTACAATTTACAAAAGAGGTTTGCCTTGAAGTTGCATCTCAACGTTGCTTCATAGATGTGCAAAAACTATTATACTACTATTTTTAGTAAGAAATGCACTAAGTACCAACTACTGACTACATTAAGTTTATTGAATATATTTTGCCACTTGTAGGTCCCATCATATTCCAATTTCAGTGGGACGGGTAAATTTAAAATCATAGTAAATCTTAGTGTTTATACTACTTACTTACTTACTTTCTTTCCTTCTTTCTTCCTTCTTTCTTTCCTTCTTTCTTTCCTTCTTTCTTTCTTCTTTCTTTCCTTCTTTCTTTCTTTCTTTCTTTCTTTTCTTTCTTTCTTCTTTCTTTCTTCTTTCTTTCTTTCTTTCTTTCTTTCTTCTTCCTTCCTTCCTTCCTTCCTTCCTTCCTTCCTTCCTTCCTTCCTTCCTTCCTTCCTTCCTTCCTCTCCTTCCTTCCTTCCTTCCTTCTTCCTTCTTCCTTCCTTCCTTCCTTCCTTCCTTCCTTCCTTCCTTCCTTCCTTCCTTCCTTCCTTCCTCCTCCTTCCTTCCTTCCTTCCCTTCCTTCCTTCCTTCCTTCCTTCCTTCCTTCCTTCCTTCCTTCCTTCCTTCCTTCCTTCCTTCCTTCCTTCCTTCTTCCTTCCTTCCTTCCTTCCTTCCTTCCTTCCTTCCTTCCTTCCTTCCTTCCTTCCTTCCTTCCTTCCTTCCTTCCTTCTTCCTTCCTTCCTTCCTTCCTTCCTTCCTTCCATCCTTCCTTCCTTCCTTCCTTCCTTCCTTCCTTCCTTCCTTCCTTCCTTCCTTCCTTCCTTCCTTCCTTCCTTCCTTCCTTCCTTCCTTCTTCCTTCCTTCCTTCCTTCCTTCCTTCCTTCCTTCCTTCTTCCTTCCTTCTTCCTCCTTCCTTCCTTCCTTCCTTCCTTCTTCCTTCCTTCCTTCCTTCCTTCCTTCCTTCCTTCCTTCCTTCCTTCCTTCCTTCCTTCCTTCCTTCCTTCCTTCCTTCCTTCCTTCCTTCCTTCTTCCTTCCTTCCTTCCTTCCTTCCTTCCTTCCTTCCTTCCTTCCTTCCTTCCTTCCTTCCTTCCTTCCTTCCTTCCTTCCTTCTTCCTTCCTCCTTCCTTCCTTCCTTCCTTCCTTCCTTCCTTCCTTCCTTCCTTCCTTCCTTCCTTCCTTCCTTCCTTCTCCTTCCTTCCTTCCTTCCTTCCTTCCTTCCTTCCTTCCTTCCTTCCTTCCTTCCTTCCTTCCTTCCTTCCTTCCTTCCTTCCTTCCTTCCTTCCTTCCTTCCTTCCTTCCTTCCTTCCTTCCTTCCTTCCTTCCTTCCTTCCTTCTTCCTTCCTTCCTTCCTTCCTTCCTTCCTTCCTTCCTTCCTTCCTTCCTTCCTTCCTTCCTTCCTTCCTTCCTTCCTTCCTCCTTCCTTCCTTCCTTCCTTCCTTCCTTCCTTCCTTCCTTCCTTCCTTCCTTCCTTCCTTCCTTCCTTCCTTCTTCCTTCCTTCCTTCCTTCCTTCCTTCCTTCCTTCCTTCCTTCCTTCCTTCCTTCCTTCCTTCCTTCCTTCCTTCCTTCCTTCCTTCCTTCCTTCCTTCCTTCCTTCCTTCCTTCCTTCCTTCCTTCCTTCTTCCTTCCTTCCTTCCTTCCTTCCTTCCTTCTTCCTTCCTTCCTTCCTTCCTTCCTTCCTTCCTTCCTTCCTTCCTTCCTTCCTTCCTTCCTTCCTTCCTTCCTTCCTTCCTTCCTTCCTTCCTTCCTTCCTTCCTTCCTTCCTTCCTTCCTTCTTCCTTCCTTCCTTCCTTCCTCCTTCCTTCCTTCCTTCCTTCCTTCCTTCCTTCCTTCCTTCCTTCCTTCCTTCCTTCCTTCCTTCCTTCCTTCCTTCCTTCCTTCCTCCCTCCCTCCCTCCCTCCCTCCCTCCCTCCCTCCTCCCTCCCTCCCTCCCTCCCTCCCTCCCTCCCTCCCTCCCTCCCTCCCTCCCTCCCTCCCTCCTCCCTCCCTCCCTCCCTCCCTCCCTCCCTCCCTCCCTCCTCCCTCCCTCCCTCCCTCCTCCCTCCCTCCCTCCCTCCCTCCCTCCCTCCCTCCCTCCCTCCCTCCCTCCTCCCTCCCTCCCTCCCTCCCTCCCTCCCTCCCTCCCTCCCTCCCTCCCTCCCTCCCTCCTCCCTCCCTCCCTCCCTCCCTCCCTCCCTCCCTCCCTCCCTCCTCCCTCCCTTCCTCCCTTCCTCCTTCCTCCCTTCCTCCCTCCCTCCCTCCCTTTCTTCCTTTCTTCCTTTCTTTCTTGGGACGGGTAAATTTAAAATCATAGTAAATCTTAGTGTTTATACTACTTTCTTTCTTTCTTTCTGTCAAATTCATTATTGAAACTACACACACCAATTCTATAGGTAATGAGCGAAAAATATAAATTACGGTAGAATGACCACTAACAATAGCAAAAGAAATCGAACTACATACGTACCGCCACTATAGCATACGATCAGCTATGTCCACAGTTCAGAAGAATACATTGTTGTTATGTTGAATACATCGTCGTTGTTGTGCTTGGTAATCGCAACATTATCACTTCCTGACAACACTAAACTATGTTACCGTGTAGCTGCTAATCCTAAAGCTGAATTTATATACATTTTTTTCGTTTTTCGGATAATCCGAACATTTCAGCATCCGAACAGGCCTCAACCTCAATTAATTCAGATTAACGGGGATCGACATGTGCAGGTCTCTGTGAAACTTTAAACTTGATTTTCTTGTAATCTTTAGTTTTTGCTACTTAAAAACTTCCTGTATGATGCAATTCACGTTAAATTTCTTTCAGATTTAAGGAGCCCTTTCTTAATACGCCATTCATTAATTTAATACACGGTTGATTTTTAGCAAATTAAAACTGTTACACACATTATAATTATTTGTATGAAAATTTTAATATTGCACAGTATTTCACATTTGATTTGTAAACAACCATACTCTAGGGATATTATTCAAAATTTAAAAGTTTAAATACGAGACTGGATTTTCATGCTTCGCAATTTTTTCTTGGAAAGCGAAGTTAAATTAAATTAAATTAAATTATTTTGTTGTTTAACGACGCTGTCAAATACTAGGTTCACATCAACGTCGCCGGTGTGCTGGAATTTTGTCCCGCAGGACTTCTTTTACATGCCAGTAAATCTACTGACATGGAGCTGTCATTTATAAGCACACAGAAAGCTAAGTAGATACATAAATATGTAAAAATTTATATTATGCTATGATTATGTTGAACTAAGAAACAGGAATTTCAGCTAAATTGTTTAAATTGTATAGAAGTCAGCAATTTCAGTATCGAGTACCCTTAAAGGTCAAACTTCCTCCCCATTTTCCTTCTCCTCGCAAGACCACAATAACAACAGCGTGTGGCTGATCTTCGAGTTGTTAAACACACAAACACATCCCTTCACTTTCTTCCTCTTCTTAACCACAAGACTACAGAGGTATCATGTACACATAACAATAATAGAACAACATCACTTGATTGTTGGCTGAATGGTTTCACGCTGATCTGTGTTGTATTAAAATTAGGAAGTGGGTATGACAAATTTGAAAATAAGCAGAGAAAGTATACTGCAGTATTTAGAGGTGTTCAATGTTATAATACGTATTTTATTTAAACAACTATATTCCAAAATGGAAACCAGAAGTAACTATATTGACTGTTTTAAACAGAAATGTTATTGTTGAAAAACAGACATTTTTCAATGTAAAATTCATTATCTCATAATAATTATTTTATTTAAACAATAATTGACCACAAGCAGCGAATGATGGAACCTCAAATAAGTAAGCAAAGTGTTTACTAAGTACATATATATGGATTCTAGTTGTTGACTTCTGCACTTCTATATTAAATCAATGCAACATTCCATCGACTCATGCAGCTAAATGAGCACATGCAAAACATGAAAGGAGAAATATACTAATATGGGCTATATCGTTATCTAAGTTTTCTAAATATAAGTTCCTGTACATGCTTTTAAGGCTAATCAATTTTGCATAATTAGTTATTTATACGAAAACTCAAAATGCAACCTGTAAGTTATATTCTGTAACCAAATCTGTGTGAAATCGCCGAATTCTTATCTTCATAATTCCAACAGAACTGATTGTATTATTCAGTAATTTAGATATACCTATTATAGGTACGATACTGGCGCCCTTGATGCGTTAAGTATCTAATGTAGATGAAGTTATATTTTTATCTTACTAGCACTGGCATTGCTAAAAGACTGGGCACATAGGTGAGTCCAATCTAGCAACTCCAGAAACAACTAATAAAAATAAGACAAAATAATACTACAAAAAACGAGCAATGTATTGAATTTATTCTTGAGAAAACGGCACAAGCCTTATGTCCTCTTACTTTTTGTGTACTCTTTGCATATTTTAAGACACGAATTTGCCTAAATTCGCTCCAGGTATTATGTAGGTATATTGAAATGTGTTGTTCTGATATATGCAACCTACGGGAAGCTTTCCCGGACCCCGGAAACGGGAAAGAAAACTTAGCCAAGTTTTCACTTTCTTTTTCCGTTACTGAGCGCGGCATGTTAGAGTCATAGCGTATCTTGATTTTTTCGCTGTAGAAATTATTCAAGGTGGTAGTGCCATGAAACAGCCACTAGAGCTCTCTCTAGTCACAAGCTAGAAAAATATCATTGGTCAGCTAGAAACAAATGAATTCCAAATGCGCAATATCGACCTCCACTTTCTATCGATAAGCTGATCGTAGTGTATCCTGTAGTTATTGTTGGCGGAATGTTGTGAACCAAATATTGAGTGCCGCCTTGCTTCCCGTTGCCGTTGTCGTTGTGGTTAGTGTTGCCGGGTGTTCTGAAACAGCCTTTAGGTTCACGAACGCAGTGCTTGGTTGGTGTTTATTTTTGCAATTACTTGTGAGCTATTTATTATAACATGAAAACGAAATCACAGGCATATTATTGAACTGGAGATCGGGTG